>JAOTOM010003517.1:0-162060 GCA_034440615.1 Ashinkailepas kermadecensis
AAATGTCATTTTAACAATGGTAAATCTAAAAACCAGAAATTGAAAATGAAGTGGCTAAAATACAAGGATTTTTTCTTTTTTTTTTGGGGGGCTACCACTCCATCCTGTTTAAACCCGCGTCCCTGGTTTGTTCCCCCCCTCAATTTCGAAACCGTGGCTGCACCCATGCTCTAGGTGTTACCGCAGTCCAAAATCCATAGTGATCCAATTGTTCCATGTCGACAGGAGTCATGCGTAGCCAGCTCGCTATACGGCCAATACTATGTGTCCGACTGAGGCACAGCAAGGCAGGAACAACATACACCCGTATTTCTCCCTTCACGGCTACAGAGCAAGTTGTCACGTGATGCCCGCAGATGCAACTTACTGCCCGTTAACACTGGACCGCGGTCATCCTCTAGATATGTTGTGACGGAACGCCTGAAAGTGAAGCGGTGCCTACAATGGTGCTGTGAAGTGGACAGTCATTTCCCATGATTATCCATGTCAAACCCTTGTGGAGACAATTTGAAACGGATTGCACTTACCATAGCATAGGTTTAGGTTTCTAAATTTTAGAGGTGCTCGATAAGCCCCATAAGGGGTCTTTATTATTTATTTTTTTTGGTGGGTGTGGGGCCGCTACTTTGTAATCAAGTCCACCATGCTTCTATCTAACACACCCGACGGCCCCGACAGTGCGCCCGCGGCACTAGGGTTGGTGGCGGTACTCTCACGTGCACGACGACTGGAGTACATTGTACCCATGAGCTGTGCATTCCAGCTGTTCTAACTACACAAAATCTGGCTCAGCAGAGTTCGTCCAGCTGAGTCAACCAGATACACCGTCTATACATTACAACGCACGACTCCAGACAACTGAGGTGCAGGTCGTTGAAAAGCTATCTGCAGCTCTGATCCTAACTACACCCAGGCTGTTACGATCGTACTTTTCCATAGTTAACACAAAAATAATGCGCCCAGAATACATTGTGGGCTGCTACTCGGGGCTCAGCTCACATCAGCAACAGGGATCCACTGGCAGGTCGCCATGTCTTGATATCGTGCCAATGTTTTGTTGACGATCGAACACGTTAATATCGATATGTGCAGGTGCACGTTAATATCGATCCTTAATGATGTTCTGTCAAAGAACTCTTGCATTGTTCAATCGTGACGCCTGGTGCATTTCTACGTCGCACTGATATTTATTGCATGCAAACTCGGTATAACTATAGCGCCATATAGACGGTACTCGCCATATAAACGGCCCTCTAAAGGGCACCAACCTCGCAAAAACAGACAAGACCTTGAAACACGCGTTGTAGCACCAATTAAGCACACCGGGAGCTCTTAAAAAAAATCAGGGGCCCTCAAAGTACACCGTGGCCATGCCATCACATAAGGGCCATAAAAGCAGGCTGGACCCGCAAAAAGCAGCATGGTCCCAAAAAGGAAAAAAATGACTGCACTAAATAAACACATCGGGGTCTTCGAAAACGTAGCTTAAAAACGTCGGTGCACAAAAAAAACAGTAAGCCCTAAAAAGAGCCGGGGTGGTGGAGTATGCTGGATGTGTGTGCACAAGTGTACTGGACCCATAACAAAAATGGATTGGAGCCCTACAATCAGACGTGTTATTTTGCACAATTTTTTAGGGGCATGCCCATCCCCAATGCTGAATTTTGCCCCTCCAATAGTGAATTTTGCCCCACCACCACCTCCATTATGAAATGGAAATGGGCATGCAGCAAAAAGGATAAAACTGCGGGCTGCGATCGAAGCGGGAGCCCCGATGGCCCCGCCAATGGTCCCACCGATGGTCCCGCCGATGGCCCCGCAGGTGGACCCGCCGATGGCCCGCCGATGGCCCCGCCAATGATCCCGCCGATAATCCCACGAATGGTCCCGCCTATGACACCGCCGATGGCCAAGGAATAGTAGTGACGTCCGACCGTTCATTCCGACCACTTATTACACCGACATCAATCCTGTAGCACTTTGGCAAAAAATGGAATAACTTAGGAAAATTTCACCATAGAACTGGGGGACAGTTGTGAAAAGTTTCCTCAGAAAGTTCCTTCATCCGTGGCATGGTTTCTTTACTTAAACAAGAAGAATTCAAATGTTCACTTTGCATACATACCTATGCTGTATTTTATACGCAAATTGATGCGTAAATTAATGGCACAGCAAGAGCACACTGGGGCAGAGCTTGAGTGCATTTCACATGGACGTATTATGGCATTCTGGTACCAAATGCCATTTCCGTTCTCGTTCCTGTTGTGGTTTCAATTCAGGTTGGCCGTGTTAAATACGTTCTGCCCTGATTCCCCTGCCAGCGATATTGATATGCAGATCCCGAGACATCAGCCTCCAGTTGGCCAGTTTCCTGTTATTATAGCTGGCTGGTTCTAAGTCAGGAATCAACCATAGATGGCCTATTGGACTGATACCTATAAATAGGTATCAGTCCAATATACCGACCAACGACAGAACAGCCGCTCAGGCAATCATCTGACATAGTCTCTCCCAATATAATGCCATAAATACTCCTAAACATCCACGTTTTGTGCCTATTAAACCAATCGCTATATCCGGTTATTCCCGGCAGTCACAGTCAGAACTCAGCCATGACTTCACGAAACATATTGCCAATCGGCATCTAGTGAGTCAACCCTTGAAATCGGTTAATCAATCCCGTTGCCTGTAATTATGCGGTTTCTAGTGGTTAAACTTGTTATTAACATGGTTTTGATCGTATTTTCAACCACATATAACTATAGGCCATCCACTTGGGTTTCCACACGAAGTGTCACAATTCATTCATCAGCAGCACGGGATTAATGGAAAAGTTCTAGGCTGGATTGAATTCATGGTTCAGGAGAAGGAAACAAATGTAGTGTGTTTCCTTCACTGGATAAATGGATACCAATGGATCACATGGAACAATGGATATCGATCTGAATGGAAGAATCTTGAGTGTTGTGCTACGTTCCAGGTCTTCTTCTCTTTATAATCTTTGTGAACAACATTGAGATAAGGCTGAGGAAAATGCTGCTTAAATTTGCTCATGATATCAAGCTGGTAACAATGGCTACACAGCCGGTCCCCTGAATGGATCCGGCCGGTCGGTCGGTCCTCCAGTCGGCGGCCTATTTGAGGCCGGCCGGCCGGCCGCCCAGCGATGCTTCGCCTGTGCGCTTATCAGTGAAGTGGGGTCATTAGCAAGTGATAACACACATGCCAAATCTGACGTCCCAGGGTGTGCGGTGCAGAAGGCAAGCTTCAGCAGGGCGAGGGGAGAACAGAACGATAATTTGCACCTATCGCCACGTTTCGACGGGAAAACTCTAAACTGTAATGCATGCAGGGCTAACCTTAGGCGTTTGTAATGACTCGCAAACATGCATAAGGGCCCATAGGTGTCTGTAAGCGCCCGAAGACATTCGTAAGGGCCCGCAAATATCAGTAAAGGCCCGTGGAGGTTCATAGTGGTCCGCAGATATTCGTGAGGGCCCGTACACATCTGTATGCGCTCATAGACGTTCGTGAAGCCTATCGTGTAGTCCCGCATAAATTTACAAGGACCAGTGGACGTTCGTAAGGATCCGTATGCGTTCGTAAGGGTCCGAAGACGTTCGTAATGGCCTGTAGTCCTTCGCAACGGCTCGCAGACGTTCTTAAGGGCCTGGCAACAGCCTAAGTGGCCATAAGAAGTGCTGTTGGCCCTTCTATCACCGCCATGGTGATCCCGTAGATGACTAAGTACGGATTAGTAGAGTTCTCTGGAACCTGACAACAGCCTGGATAGAACAAGGAAAGGATTGATTGCCATCGTAAGCCTTTCCTCCCCTGTCTGTGTTACCGCAATCCAAAATCCAAAGTGATCAATTGTTTCTTGTCGACAGAGGTCCAGCGTAGCCCGTTCGCTGTTTGTTCGACTGAGGCACGCAAGGCAGGAACAGCATAAGCCCGTCTTTCTCCCTTCATAGCTGCAGAGCAAATTGGCACATGACGACCGCAAATGCGATTTCCTGCCCTTGAACACTGACCCGTGGTAATCACCCCGATAAGCTGTGAGGGAAGACCTGAAAGTGAAGCGGCGTAGTATATCTTCCAATAATGCTGTGAAGCGGCACATTCAATGTCCCAATGACTATCCATGTCGAACCCTCCATGGAAGACAATTCGAGCGCAGATTATGCACACCACAGGCTTAGGTTTCTGAAAATTATTGAGAGGGTACAATATATGAAGCCAATGAGCGGGCCCAAATGGATTGGTGAGCATACCACATAGGGTCCCATGTAAAATTGAAATTATTGGGAGGGCAAAGCCAACATTGGGGAGGGGAGGGCAAGTGCCCCCCCCAAAAAAAAACATCTAAGGCTACACCCCTGGTGAGACGCTGGTGAGATACAAGACGCTGGTGAGAGACCTGTCGGACCTTCATGTTCATGACAGGATGAGTTAGCTGGCAACTACCTATTGTGGTGCAACTACAACATCTTGCCACTTTTCAGTTTCACTTCATAATCAAGTTCACCTAGCTTCTAACCAAAACACCCGACGGCCCCGACAGCCTGCCTGCGGCACCAAGTGTGGCGGCGGCACCATCACATGCACTACGACTCGAATTCCATTAGACCATCAGTTGTACGCTCCAGCTGTTCTAACTACACAAAATCTGACTCAGCGTAGTTCGCTCAGCTGGGTTAACCAGCTGAGCGAACTATGCATTCCTATAAACGTCTCCAGACAACTTATGTGCAGGTCATTGAAAAGCTATCTGCAAGTCTGATCCTAACTGCGGCCAGGCTGCTACGGTCATCCTTATTTATAATTAACACATAAATACTAGGTAGCTTCCCTTAATGTTGCTCTTTTCAAGAACTCTTGCATTGTTCAATCGTGGCGAATGATGCATTTTTACCTGGAGTATCGTTCTCAGCTAGATACACTCCTCGCTGATATTTATTACATGCAAACTCTGAACACGATGACGAAATCGTCGTATAGACGGTACTCACGATGTTAACTTTCGAATTGCATTTAACCTCATTCTGATGATTGAGCTATGATAATCGGAGAAAAATGACCATAGAAGTCGAGGCAGGGGATCCAGTATTTGTCATAGGAAACATGTGTCCAGAGTGGCATCACTTTCAAAGTACTTGGAGTGGCGCATTTGCCTTACGAGGGGTACCTCTGGCTGAAAAAAGTAGGTGGGGGAGTAGGTTCGAGCATTCCCGGAAGGGTCCTTTTCCTGGCCGGAGAGACGCCACCTTCCTATGCTGGGGGGGGGGGGGCGTTCATGGAAATGTATACATATATACAGGGGTGTTGTTTTGCATGCTTCTAGAGGGGCATGTGCCCCCATCCCAATATCAAATGAAGATGAGCATGCAGCAAAATGCACAATACTGCGGGCTGCGATCGGAGTGGGAGAACCGATGGCCCCGACGATAGTCCCACCGAGCATCGCAGACGGCCCTGTCGATGGCCCCGCCAATGGTCCCATCGATGGCCAGGCCGATAGTCCCACGGATGGACCGACGATCGTCCCACAGATAGTCCCACCAATGGCCCCGCCGATGAC
Organism: Ashinkailepas kermadecensis; assembly: GCA_034440615.1. NCBI lineage: Eukaryota > Metazoa > Arthropoda > Thecostraca > Neolepadidae > Ashinkailepas > Ashinkailepas kermadecensis. Next base: position 5,582 of record JAOTOM010003517.1, read on the forward strand.
TCCGCCGATAGCCCTGGATCTAGTGACGTCCGCCCGTTCACTCCGGTGACATGCCACTCAGGACGTTTGTTTCCAGGCGACTGACCGCCGCCGTTAACATCGCGACGATGCCCTGTAGTGCTGCCAGCGAACTGATTTCCTGAGACACTGCGCCGACTGGCACCGTCTGCGCTGCTGAGTATCCTGCTGCCATTGCTGACACCAGGCGTGAAGCCGAGGCTTCTAAGAATCTGTCCCCATGACAATTCTGAATCCGCCCCTGGCAGAAGTCCTCAGCCCTGGCTGGGCCTCCGCACCGCGGACCTTGAATTGTTGAGCTTTGATAGTTACTCCTTGTGCATATCCTTGTCTTTTACCCGGTGCTACAGCATGGTGTATGGCCCATCATCCGACGCACAACCTTCAAAATGGTTGTGTTTCTGATATTAGTTTCTGATATGTTCTGGCTACATGTGTAATAAATACCTACTTTTAAATTAACCGTGATTTATACTATAACGACTACTTTGCTTATTTCGCAGGCACGATTTATACTTGCGTAATGGCCACGCACACGTATTTTATAATATGATACACATAGTACGTCCAAAACCGAGAGACATCATAAATGGATACTGTTTAGAACAGCTACAGAGACCCGCAAAATACTACAGAAGGAGCAAACTAATACACATGCAGTGCATTTAGTTCTCGATAATTTTAAACTGTATTATTTCGGTGATGTCGGCGAATCATACGGCCATACAGTGTTGCACATTTGATGTCTTGTACTGTACTTACATGGGTGTAGGATCTTATTCAGTTGGGAGGGCTTCAATCCAACAACTTACAGCTCCGACCCCACCCACCTTGGAAACCAGCCCCAACTTTGGAGGTCAAACCCATGAAAATTCAAGCAATGCTGCAAGCAAGCAATGCTGGATTAGTATGTCGTATTCGACAACCTAGTAGGTGTAAGATTGCCCAAAATTTCTAATGAGTGTTGACATTTTCACGGTTCATCTAAGTATTTTTTGGTATTGGTGGTGACTTACCTCTTTGATAAATTGAAATAGTACAAGCAATCATATTTTAAGTTCTCTCAAATCGATAATTACATTGGTCATTTAGCACTCATCGCGATGTGGAGTTTGCTTTGATGGTTGCATGTTGTTTCCTTTCGTACCGTTTTTAATCCGTATGGATCGACGGAAATTTGATGTAACATACATAGATATCGTAAAAACAATGATGAAATTAGGCACAATGCGAAGAGAAATGGGAAGAAGTCGTTTCGGCACTACACGCATTCTCCATACCTACGCGATAATAGTTTTGCGATTAACCATTTTGTGAATATTTTGTCCCCGGATATCCTATAGCCTATCCGGGGATAAATATTTTCCCTTTTCCTGTTTGCCATGAACATGAAAATGTTTCATGGAAAACAGGAAAAGGGAAAATAATATTTATGAAATTAATGTTGTTTTTTTAGATGAGAAAATATACTGACCCAAACTAAGAGATAAATTAGTATTTGAGTGTATTGATCGAACCAGGGCTGAGCACCCCCCCCCCCATACACCCAACTGATCTTGCGATCCTATACCCCTGTGTACTCACCTGCTTGTATTCCGCCTTCTCGTTGGCAGAAACCACGTTTGCTCGCATGTGGCCTGGTTTGTTCACAGCATTGTTTTTTTCCCTGCCCATCTGCACCGGCTTCTTTCCTAGACAGCTGTGCAGTCTCAAACCCTCAGTACTTTAAGATTAACAGTCCACGAGCAAGTGTGCGTCTATAATAATACAAGCAGAAAGTATGCAGTTGCAAGGTTTTCGTTCAACGTTGGTGACGCGGGGCCAATTCAATATCGACATTTGTTCTGCTAATTGAGTTTAGAAACGCTTTGAGACATGTATGAGATCGATTTTACATCGTTCACGACGGTTGCTTCATTCCACCACATGTCTACCTTTACTAGTAGGGCACTGGTACTGGTAACGGTGTTGAGGTAGCAAGGGTCATGGTGTATTATGATGGGTTACAGGGGTGTGCTATGGCCACACACATGCATTTGTACATCTTCATGGTGTCGTAGTCTGGCTGTTGGTGGGAGACCGCGGCAGATGGCAAATGACGGTGCCGTTCCTAAATAATGCTGTGTTGTGTGCTATGTGCCCTCAGATTACTAAAGGCGAATGCGTTGTATTATTTTCTTCATCATGGAATTTTGCAACAGCTATCACACCCTCATCTTCTCATGACAAGTCATGAGAATGTGAAGGTCAGAAAGCGCCTGACTTGATTTAGATTGCCAGATATAGCCAAACTTAACACTTATTCGTCCACACACCTTTCACAGGCAGCGTTCACCTTACATGTATGGACTAGCTGTTCAGACAGAGAGAGCGAGCGTTGCGAGCGAACGCAGTGATACAAAAGCTAAAACCCACTTGGTCTTGCTTGCATGGATTTTGAGGATATCTTGAACTAGGGCTCTTTTCAGGTGATATTGGTATTATATAAACTGACGTGAAGACGGTGGTCGGTGCGTTAGATATATTTAAATGGCAACTGCACTTGGTCTGGATTAAATATCGTCATTCTTTTCATGGTCAAGAACACATGCAATAAATGACATAAAATTGATTAAAAAGTTGCGTATAAGAACTCAACCCTTCATATTGAATGTTAATATTAATAATATGCTAAGAGTTCGCCACCAGGCATCGGGGTGCAGGTGGGCTCGCAGATTGTGAAGTAGCTTTGCTCGTTGATATATGGGCAACGGAGTAAACGTGACTGGTGAACACACATATAGAACGATACGTTTCGAAAATTGCATTCGCTGTTCTTTTGTCGGGCTTTCAATGGACTCGGACAATTGTCTACCCCATGGTCTTCTAGTGGTTATATTTTTATATTCCTCTTCAGCATCACATCAATTATAAATGTATCCTATCAGCAGATTAAGTGGCCTAAATCTTGCATACAAACATAATTGAGGACAGGATCCATTAACACGCACGCTGGAGGGCCTCTGACACAACGCGCAGAGGACGGGGGAGGATTCGGCCACCGCCGGTAACATTTCTGAAACTACTGAAGCTATAGGTACACAATTTGGACAGTAGATTATGTTTGTAGTGAACTCGTTTCAATACAATTTGAATGGTCCCAGGCCTTTAAGATCAAATGAGGTCGTGTAATCGCCTGCCTCATCGCACCGCCTCTCCACCGCACCGACGAAGCCTTTGCGACCTCGAACGTTCGCCGGCCGTCACCCGGTCGGTCGATTTGACACCCACGAAATTCTTATATTTACTCACGGATTTCGACTTTTTGTTGCATAGCATGGTTTATCAATCTTTAACGAAGTCACCAGGCCTGTTTATTAGATAACGTAACAAAAAAATCCTCAGAAGTGAGCGGATTCCACCCCTTCCCCTTCGGTGCGTGTGTTAAACAGCTGCATCTTATACGTACATCAATTCTGTAGCACATTGCCCCGAATAATTGCCATGAAACAACACCCATATATATATATATATATGAATATATATTTCAAAAGCTATGCATAAGTGGCACAGTAATAAAACCGTGGATGGCATTCGACAATGTCAGATCCATTATAATTCACATCGCCCTGTGTGCATGCCACGGCGCGTTATGCAGGTACGTGCGACACCGATAATTGCATCAATAGTTCACCTGGGGTTGTCAAACTTGCCAGCATGACAGCGTACCTGGCGCAGGACGATGTGCTGGAGGTGCAGCGGGCATCTGACCCGGGCTAGAGAGTTTGACCCACACATACACATGCAAACATACACACACACACACACACATGGATGTAACCACTGGGGGCTGAGGGGACATGTCCCCCAATTTCTGAAAAGTAGCGATTTGTCCCACTCAATTTTTTCCGTGTCCCCAAGCCTCAGCTACCTGAGTATGATCGCCGCAAAATTATACTTAATCATTGATAAAGTGAAAATATATATGCAAGAGAATCACCAAAAATATTGGAAACCGATCAAGCCAATCAACGGGCTTCACAGGCTATCTGTCGCCACAAAATCTCCGAATTGTAAATCAGCAAACGTAGGAATATCTGCTTCCAGGCTATTCTTGAATAACATGAACCTTGGCCATCTTGTGTTATCGCTTCGGTAGAAAGTTGTGCTTTGCCAGGCAACAAATTTGCATTATCACAAGACTTTATTACGTTGCATTCCCCTGCGCATATATTGATATATCTTGAACAAACGTGACTCTGGGTGCCCTTGGGTATTTTCAAGACCATGGAGGAGAGTCATGGGTAGCCCTAAGCAAGTATGTCAAGTTAACGTCGTATTCGTATTCGTATTTAGCGAAGTGTTCGCCGGAGGCGTATTTGCATGGGCATCGGCATTCAGCGACGGGTTTATGATCATTCGAATCAATTACCACAAATGAGTCTGCTCGCACTGAACACGATGTAAGCACACACATAGGTCTCACATTACCACCTTAACGGTCAAGGTACAACGCAAACCGGTTTCTTCGGTTTCCTCCCTTTTTCGTTTTCACCTAAACCTGTCCAAATCTGGTATTGAGCCTGTGTTGAACCATGGCGTAACATTTGAAACCGGTACATGTCAAGGAGAAACTTCTAGGTCAAAAGTTAGCTTGATTTATTAGATGGTGATATCGAAGCGATATCGACCGAACGCGAGGTTCGGTTGCTATCGCTTCAATTTCCATCAAATTGGCGTCATTCAACGTGACTTGTTATGCGCTATCAGAACGCTAAGCAATCGAATTATTTTTCAAGGGCAAAGGCCATGCTGATCATCCGGTACGTTCAATTTTCTTTCGTTTTCGCTCAAACCCATCCAAATCTGATAGCAAGCAATGACCAGTGGTGAACACTCGAGTAACATTTCAAATCAGGACATGTCAAGGTCAAAGATTTGATTGAGTTCTTCAATGGCCTCGCGTCTCGTCGCTATGGCTTCAATTTGCAGAAAATGATGTCATTCGACGTCGCTTGTGCGGTATCAGACAGCGGATAAATCGAAAGCATCTCGACGGGTCAAAATTCAAGTTGATCTCTTCGTTCGTCTCACATTTTTCTTTTTTGGTTTTCACTCAAGCCTACCCAGATCCACTATCAAGCGATAGCCCATGGTGAACCATCTAGTAACATTTTGAAACTGGGATATATCACGGTCAAACCTCAAGGTCAAAGGCTAGTTTGAATTTTTCAATGTCCTCACGATCCATCGCTATGGGTTCAATTTGCATCAAATTGGTGTCATTTGACGCGGCTTGCCGCGGCGCGCCTAAGCTGCTTTTGAAGAAGAAAAAGTTTTGTTTCAAATTTTGTGTTAACACGCGCCCTGGAGGGCCTCTTAAAATTACGCGCACTGGAGGGGGGGCGGATTCCGCCCCCCCCCTAAGATCTCAGCTCCTATTAGAGCTGGATGAACGAAATTCGCAGGGTAGATGGGTACGGTAGTGAACTCTATCGTGTGAAAATTGTATGACCTTAGGTCAATATCTTCAAGGTCAAATGAGGTCACATTTGTCAAAATTTTCTTGTTTTGCGTGGCTTGGCTTGTCATTGTTATGGATCGCTGTGATTGTGTTTAAATGCTCCAAAATTGGCATCGATGATGTTTTGGACATTACTAATGATGCAATGCAGATGCTAGACCCAACATTTGACCTCAGGTCACCTATATAGCAGCACTTTATCAGGTCAGTTACCTGTTCCAGTTACCGGAACCGGGACGCCCGCCAGACTGCTCCGTCGGGCAGCTAGGCGCAGTCGGCTTCGTGAAGAAAGGAGTGAAGTACATGAATAAATTATGGAAACGCAATGACAAACAGTAGTGCATTCATGACAACATTCCAGTTGATCAAGTTTGGTTCCATTAACCTGTCATGAACTTGACCTGACTTGACCTCGGTGACCTAACATGGCCTTGAAACTATATAGCATATCAATATACATCAAACAAGTCGCTAGTGTTGCCAAGAACACTTCCCTTTTGCGAATATACGGGAAGCGTATCAGCGCCGATTTTTGTGGTCTGGCGCTATATTTTTTTTAAACTTTAACGGCCCCTAACTTGAAACATTTTCGGCAGATTTCCATTTTTCTTGCTTTAAACGACGCGCCGGTCATTTCTAAGAAGGTATGCAGAAAATCGCGTATATCGACCGATAAAATCTGCAGTTATGTACGAAGAACCGGAGGGGTGGGCGGATTTCGCCCCCCCCCCTCCAGTGCGCGTGTTAAGGTGGTAACAAGAACAGTTTTTATACGCATTTCCTCCATAAAGCAAACAAATGGGTTAGGTTTGGTTAGGCTAGGTTTGTTTAGTTCTTGTTCGAAATAAAAAAAATCAAATCAAATTGTTCCCTCCATTTCCACAGAAAATAAGTGGTCCCATCATCCTAGTCACGTTCATAAACATGGTATCCTCAAGACAATTTTTTTGGGAAAAAACACGTAATACTGCAAATTTACAATTTTTTGTCATTTTGTATTGTGTCATCTTGAAGAAGGCATGTGTGGCCGAAACGTTGGTGATTTGTTTGCTTACGAAAAGTTTTCTTTTTTCACTGTGCCACTTCTGTATATATATATATATATATATATATATATATATATATATATATATATATATATATATATATATATATATATATATCCGACAGTAGCTTGCGTTGGTATTCGTTAATATTGTCACCCAGTGTAGTCAGACGAAGATCACATACGCGCAATACTATGGAAGGTACTGAAATACATTGTGGGCCGGCAAGGCCACACCAACAACACGAAACAATAGGAGCACGTAAAGTGTAGCATTGGATACAGAACATTCAACTTCCTGCAAGCCAAAATTGACATTCTATATTTGGAATTTCCTGAACTCAAATATTAATCAAGTCCACAACATCGGATAAAATGCTTTCTCACTTGTGGAGAAAAGTCAGGTGATTCATACACAAAATTATATGGCATGTCTCCATCTGCGAAGTTATCAGGGCAGGATTTCCACTTTATAATCCTGCATGCGGAGAGGAAAATATATGGGTGCACGAATATGAAGAATATTATTACCAAAACCTATGACATGGGAATCTCATTCTGCACTTCCCAGTGAATGGTGAGCGCTTGATTACAAGCAGCTCATTGCCAGAGGACGATTGAACATACAAATGATAAAATAGGAAAATAGTTTTCGTCGGAAAATATTCTGGATGCGAAAAGTCCAAGAAGTCCACTTTCTCGAACCATGGAAGTCATTGCTAGATACATAATCGTCCTGCATACCCTACGACTATATTCGTACCAGACACACAGATTGGCAACGTGGGCGCATGCAACTGCTTACTTTGTTACTTACACAGTATGAAGCTATCACGGCTGCCAGCAACATGATACCACTATCCACCAAAATGTCAGCTTGAATTGCCATCACAATTGCAACGCCAACATCCCACGCTATCGTAATAGTTCTGCGTATTGCGTCCGGTTGTTCAAGATGATAAACGAGACTTCACAATGATTGATTCGCTGCCGCCACTAGGAGTGCAGCCGAACTATAACGTTAACCAACGATAAGCTAAACCAGCTCAGAGAAACGCAATGGACGCAAGATTTGCGCGACAACTATAACGTTCCTGCTCGATTATGTGAACTGCAACAGCGTCGGCATTACCATTACTTTTGATGTACACATTACATGGACGTGGTAAGCATTGTACCCTTTGGTTTAGTGTAAAATAATTGCGTCGGAAAATGAAATTGAACGAATTTCACGTAACAAGTGTTCGTAGGTGTATTTGGTGGATTAAATATGCATCCAAAACGACATGGAATATGGTGAGAAAGCACACAGCAACACGAGGGGATCGAACGGCCACAATGGACATAATGGGGCGCCGAGGAATGGGAAGACTTAATGTCAGAGTGACTAATACAATAATGCGACTTTCGTTCGATCAGGTCTGCGACTGACCGGGTACGAGGAGAGTAAAATAGAACATTTGACTGCTGCGAATCACAAACCATTTCATGATCAACTGTGTCGGTGACGGACCAATACATTATATTTGATCGGACTTGCACATTTAGCAGCACATAATCACGCCCACCACCGACCGCAACGCCAGCATGAAACACGTGGCTAGAAAACAGACGCGAAATTTCACATCAATATTTTGAAGCTGGAGCACCCGCACCACTTTGGAATAACCAGACATGAGAGTAGTCATCGCGCGCGATGTAAAGCTCCGGTGACTGAAGATCTGGTATACAGGCACCCCATCAGCCATGCGGCACCGGGTGTCGACAGTGGCATTGATGACCACGGCGAATGCTGACTGGAATGCTCGGCGCCTCTTTCCGGAGACAGTTCGATAGCCTGGCTGCAATGGGTTCGCTCCGAGTGACCATGATCACACGCCGGTTGCCTGACAGGTGTCCCCGGCAGGTCGCGTCCTTGCCGCTCAGGGTGCGGCAGAATGGGAGCGTGACTGCAGGTTACAACATCCGATTCGTCACCGTCCCGAAGAGCCAGCTCGACAGTAGACGGCGGTGTCCAACGTGCGGTGATCACACACGAACACCCATGCTGCAGAGTCTGGCCGTGGCATTACGATTTCGGTAGCCCTGTGCTGCAAGCACAGTAGGACGTCGGGTTCTAGTACCGTTCGGTGCCAGCGGCACGATCTCGGCTAAAATATCGCCCTGTCCCGCGAACACTCGGGCGGCAGACTTCACTTTCACCATCCACCTCACCCCCAAGGTGACGGTGGGTCTCAGTTCCAATGCAGTCACACTAGCATCGCGGCCGGGAGCGAGATGTAAACTCCAGGGTGCACATCTCTGGCCGCCCGGCAGCACCGTGGTGCCTGCACCGTTTCGTCCCACTAGCCGTCGGCCTCTGCGCTGACTGCCGCAATCACCGTGTCACAGTCAGGGCTTGCGGACAGAGCCGGCGCGCCGGTGGTGGTCGGCCGTGTCGCCGGCGGCGTGGCCGCTCCAGGTCTTCACAGCTGGCACTCGCTGGGCGGCGAACGCACCACGTCCACATCATCGCACAGCTAATGATAGTTCATGACGCTGCAGATGTACGTGCTCTCGTCCCAGGTCGTACATCTCGATGGTCTAGGTAGGTAGTACAAACGAAGCCGTTCACCGCGTACACGTGGCCGTTCACCCCGGCGAGCCCCACCTGGCGGGCAGGGCAGACATGAGCATATTTATCAGAAACGGTGAGCAGGTTAGACAAAGAAAATCGGTATGGTCAGTGAAGCGTTCTCGAATTCCAACAGCTGGGTTAAAATAGACACCAAACAACGTTGTCTTACATCGCTTTCGATATCTTTTTCCAGCCACACATAATAATTCAGTTAGTTATTTTGGCTTTAGGGCGCTTCGACCAGAGTTGATCATTCGCACACACACACACATAATCATTCAAAATCCATGAGTAATTGCACTGGTTGCACGACGCGCTGGATAATACTAATGAATTGTTCAAAAGGTTACCATACCACGCCAACTGTACTATATGCATCCTACTTTATATATGACATTTATGCCAACAACCCAAGTAGATAGTACAACATTTAGCATCAGAAAGAAAGCTGAAGAGATTTCCAGACTGAACTACCCGTGATTCGTCACCTAAGAATGCTACTATACAGTGGGCCTGACCACTCCGGAAAGACGTCGACGCTCCAGAGTATACCTCGGAGATGAAATTAGAATGTGAGTGTGACACTATTTGCACTGCACCACATCTTGGACACAGTGCCTTATTATCATCATTTAGTAGGTAATCATGGATGACATACGCATGACCAACGAAAAGATGGCATAGCATCACCTCATCTCGTCTTGTCCTACGCTACCACGAGGGACACTGACCGAGAGAGGGCGAAATTGTCCGTACTTTGTTAGAAACAAGCTCATCCCAGCTCGCTGGCCACTTATTCCTCCGGAAAACCGTGATCCCTAGGTTCCTGGCAAGTATTGGGAATGCTCTGCATAAGGGAGCCTGTGCTGCCCATCTGGCAGCACCGTAGGTTTCTTCATTGCCTATTCTACCAACATGGCTCAGAATCCAGCAAAAATGGATGACTTTCCCATTCTACTCTGGATAAAATCTGGACCATGAGGTCCAGCAGCTTTATTACATTATATTTTCTGCACCTGTTTTCCATATCTTCTCTAGCTACTGTAAGATCACAAAGTCATAAAGTGTTCAAACCTAACAAGAGCTGCACAGACCAATCTGGCTAAGCCCATAAAGGGAAGGTACTATAAGTCGGGACAACAAGATACTTAGCACCCTAACCAATATTGCATTGTAAATTCCATTGGAACTATCCATCAACATTCTATGCACCTACCAATATCTATCTAGCCCTATTCACTTGGTAATTTGTATGTGCATGGTTTGGGTGCTCCATCAATAATTTTCAACTCCATCCATGTCTAGATGGAGTTGAATGAGTCTCGAAGGGTTCTGCACAGTGTACACTTACTAGCATAAATATCACCCCCATCCACCACTAATTAGAAAAAGAAAAAAAACAGATTCTCCAACCTCACAATGTGTCCACCCTATATTTTAATACCTTAAATTGGGGACTCATCTAGAACACTATCCTCCAATAAATTATCCACTCTTTGTTCTCTAAAAGATAACCAGCATTGTTTGAAAATGACTGATCTCATCATCAGTCATTATCTCATTTCATCTCTTTGATCAGCATGTGCAAAACTGACTGAAAATACAAAAATGAGTGAGACTTCTAAGTTGGAGAGGACAATTTACCATTCTGTTTCACATCAATGACTCATTTTTTGTTTTCCTCAACATTTTCCTCTCCAAATCTAGAATTTCAAAACATAAATCCAACCCTGGTCTGGCCTCAATGCTGTTCACAAAGATGACCAAGAGAAGTGGTCACAGAACAGAGCCATATGGGACCTCACACTTTTATTAATTATTCCGAGCATTCTGACTGCCTTGTTCCTAGCTGAGGTGTATTTTTTTTTCTGTTTTAAGGCCATTTGAAACTAACACACCCATGTCTCTTTCCTCTTCAGTAATATCCAGTTCCCTACACCCATTGTATATCAGGATGTCTTGCTTCCAGACCCCAGATGGACCCCACCTTATACTTTTCATAGATGGAAGACATTGCCATTGATCATCCCACTTTTTAGGTCCTCCAAGACTAGTTTAATATTACTAAATTGATCTATACTGTTATCCACTCCTACCAGCCTGATGTCGTCAGCAAATTTGAACACCCTATCCCTCAGCCCTATCACAATATTGTTCACAAAGATGATAAAGAGAAGTGGACCCAGAACAGAGTCATATGACACTCCACTCAGAACATTCTTCCATTCAGATTTGCAACCATATAACACAACCTTTTGTTTCAGTCCACTTAACCATGCTTCAATCCAACCTATAACTTTTCCATCAATCCCATTCTGCTCTAGTTGATTAATTAGATGATGCCCATGTGGAACTTCATCAAAATATTTGCTAAAGTCTAAGTACACAACATCTATCCTGCTTTGATTGTCTATTTCTATAGTTGCATACCCCATAATCTTCAGTAGGTTAGCTAAACAAGATCTCCTGGATCAAAATCCATGTTGAGTATCCCTTAAAAGGTTGTGCTTATCTAGATGAGTCTGAACTACCTCTTCAGCCGGTTTTCTAATACCTTGCAAATTATGGATGTCAAACTGACTGGCACAAGTTTCATACCCACTTTATACTTCCCTTTTTGAAAACTGAAACATTTGCATTTTGCCAATCTTCAGGTATTTCAGAATACTACATATATCTCCTAAAAATGACACCCAGGGTAACTGCAAAAACTTGAGAACACTATTTAGATTATAGCATAAATATCACCTTGTCCAGCAGCTTTATTATCCCTTATATTCTTCAACTGCTTTTCTACATCTTCTGTAGATATTGTAAACTACTCCAACCTATCACCCACCACAGCATAACCATCAGTGGTTTCCAATGTTCTTCCTAGTAAAGACTGATGATAACTGATCGCTTATTGACTGAACTAGATCACAATCATCACCCACTATATCACCATCTACCTCTAGTGGCCCTCCATTGCATTTTTAAACATCAATGTGCAGAAGGTAATGAGCTTCTTAGCATTGCATGCTAAATGATCTTCAGATAATATAATTCCAGCCCATCTTTTGGATGTCCAAACACACCTAACTTTATTTCTAGCTATTCTATATGCTTCTAGGTTTGCTTCAGAGTCAGAATCTTTTAGTTTCTTAGATGCCTGCTTCTTTGACTCCATTGAATGGTTTACTTTTTTGGTAAGCCATGAGGGTGCCTAAACTTGTGCAATATAATCCACCGATTAGGAACGAACTCACCCTGGCCTTGAAACAGTTTATCTATTACCATTCTCCACATTTCAGAAGCATAAACCTATCAATAACTCTTACTATTGGATTCCATTCATGAAGATCCCAAACTCATTGTAATTCCCTTTAGCAAAATTTAAAATAAATCTTTCATTGATTCCTACACTTCCAACATATGAGGAAAAAGCACATCATGTTGTGATCACTATTACTGAAGGTCCCTCCTAGGCCCACATCTTGCACACAATTTCCCTCACTTGTGAACACTATTGAACAGTTCATTTCCTCTTCATGTATCACTGAAATAAGAATTTTGTCCTCCCAAGTCATGAAACTTCTTCATGATTTGATTAGATTAGACCTACAGTTTTGCCTTCCATCCCTGCTATCAAGTTATAAAGTATCCAGACTTAATAAGAGCCACAGGGGCCATCTTGTTTAAGCGTGCAATGGGAAGAGCAGCTAGGGAAACAGTGTTATACATTCCATGTTTGTAAAACATTTTCATAATTTGGAGCACTGGCTTAAAAAAATGTAACGCAACACATATTATTTATGAATAATTTATGGTACATTGCAGTGTTGAAAAAATCTTCGTTATGTGTGATATGTCCAAACAAGCACAGTCAGATGTCAAAATTAGTCATGGCAGCATGCCAATTAGAATAGCATTTCAATTCTCCATGCTCAATTTTGAGCCTATAGGTGCATGCTTTCCATTTACTGTGTGGGATACCTAACATAGGGATATATATATATATATATATATATATATATATATATATATATATATATATATATATATATATATATATATATATATAATATACACATGCTAATGATAATGCTTGCAATACCATGGTATCAACAAGTGGCACTGTTAAATAGACATGATAATATCTGTACCTGGAATTGTGTTAAAAGATGCTTGTGTATCACCATCCATAATAGTGAGCATAAGCATGACACTTATGCACAAACTATTCTTAACAATGCAGCATGGAAACCTCATAAGCACACATCAACAAGCACTCAGGTCACATGGGCTCAAACAATATAGAGTGAGAATACCTGGCACAATGATCCACAGAAATCAGAAGCAATGAATAGGGATATTTTCCTGACTGGTTTTATCACAAAATAGTTTTAGTATGGAGACTGCTGAAATAAGTAGAATTAAACTTAAGAACACCACAAGTAACAAGGTACGAGACTGCATTCAGTTCCATGGAATCTGGCAGCCAACATATGACTGCCAGATGACAAATTAGTGTCATGGTTAAACTAACAAAGGGTGTGGTTATAAGCCAATTTGATAAGCAACAGCACATAAAATGAATCCGGATAATGAATCGCCAGGATCCGGATAATTTTTCCGGATCCTGTGAGCTTCGAACGGTGAATTGGCAGATCTGATCCAAAAGTATGACGTCACACGGAAAATTTTCCACAGGATCCGAGCTCCAAACGCGCCCTAGATTCCGTTGTACCCTTTGGTATTAGCACGGATAATAGTAAACGGATAGGAAACTCCCCGGAATCGGCGACCAAGGACGGGCTATTGCCACCTAGCGGTTGGAGGCCGAAGCTAATCCTGGATAGGATATTGTTTGATTCCAGCAGCACATTCCCGCGTTGGAGAGTAAAGCGTGGTTTAGGGCGCGTTTGGAGCTCGGATCCTGTGGAAAATTTTCCGTGTGACGTCATACTTTTGGATCAGATCTCCCAATTCACCGTTCGAAGCTCACAGGATCCGGAAAATTATCCGGATCCTGCGGAAAATTTTTCAGACGAAATCTACAGGATCTGTGTGACGTCACTAGCATTAGCGGCACTTCTGGCGCATATTGGCGCATTTTCAGAGATCAATGCCCGCGTGCCATAGACCAATTTTGCTCCGAAGCCGACTGCTTAGATTTATCAGACTTATTATCAGATTTATCAGCCGACATGTAGCCGACGTGAGGCCGATGTCGGGAAGATGTCGGACTGCTGTCGGGGCACTTGGGGCCCGCTATCGTCTCGGGAGTGAAATGTCGGACATAGGTCCGACGTCAGCTATTGATATCTTAAATTGAACCCAACATATGTTGATATCAGGGGGTTTATGTACTTTGGAAGGGGAATTTCCCATCAATGTTTGCTTTGCCCCCACCCAATAATTTCAACTTTTAACATGGGTTCCAATGGAGTGTGCCCCCAATCCATTTCGGGTTGCTCATTGCTTTCATGTATCGCCCCACCCCTAATAATATTAATAAATCAACATCTATGCATTCCGAACTATGCATTCCTATAAACGTCTCCAGACAACTTATGTGCAGGTCATTGAAAAGCTATCTGCAAGTCTGATCCTAACTGCGGCCAGGTTGCTACGATCATCCATATTGATAAATTAACACATAAATAATGTGCCCAGTGCACATTGCAGGCTGCTACTCGGGGCTCAGCTCCCGTCAGTGACAAGAGTCCACTGACAGTTCGCGCCATGTCTCTGTCTCATGCTAATTTTATGCTGACGATGGAACACATCATTCTGGGCCTGTCTAGGTAGCTTCCCTTAATGTTGCTCTGTTCAAGAACTCTTGCATTGTTCAATCGTGGCGAATGATGCATTTTTACCTGAAGTATCGTTCTCAGCTAGATACACTCCTCGCTGATATTTATTACATGCAAACTCTGAACACGATGCCGAAATAGTCGTATAGACGGTACTCATGATGTTAACTTTCGAATTGCATTTAACCTCATTCTGATGATTGAGCTATGATAATCGGAGAAAAATGACCATAGAAGTCGAGGCAGGGGATCCAGTATTTGTCATAGGAAACATGTGTCCGGAGTGGCGTCACTTTCAAAGTACTTGGAGTGGCGCATTTGCCTTACGAGGGGTACCTCTGGCTGAAAAAAAAAGTCGGTGGGGGAGTAGGTTCGAGCATTCCCGGAAGGGTCCTTTTCCTGGCCAGAAAGACGCCACCTTCCTATGCTGGGGGGGGCGTTCATGGCAATGTATACATATATACAGGGGTGTTGTTTTGCATGCTTTTAGAGGGGCATGTGGCCCCCATCCCAATATCAAATGAAGGTGAGCATGCAGCAAAATGCACAATACTGCGGGCTGCGATCGGAGTGGGAGAACCGATGGCCCCGACGATAGTCCCACCGAGCATCGCAGACGGCCCTGTCGATGGCCCCGCCAATGGTCCCATCGATGGCCAGGCCGATGGTCCCACGGATGGACCGCCGATCGTCGCACAGATAGTCCCACCAATGGCCCCGCCGATGGCTCCGCCGATAGCCCTGGATCTAGTGACGTCCGCCCGTTCACTCCGGTGACATGCCACTCAGGACGTTTGTTTCCAGGCGACTGACCGCCGCCATTAACATCGCGACGATACCCTGTAGTGCTGCCAGCGAACTGATTTCCTGAGACACTGCGCCGACTGGCACCGTCTGCGCTGCTGAGTATCCTGCTGCCATTGCTGACACCAGGCGTGAAGCCGAGGCTTCTAAGAATCTGTCCCCATGACAATTCTGAATCCGCCCCTGGCAGAAGTCCTCAGCGCTGGCTGGGCCTCCGCACCGCGGACCTTGAATTGTTGAGCTTTGATAGTTACTCCTTGTGCATATCCTTGTCTTTTACCCGGTGCTACAGCATGGTGTATGGCCCATCATCCGACGCACAACCTTCAAAATGGTTGTGTTTCTGATATTAGTTTCTGATATATTCTGGCTACATGTGTAATAAATACCTACTTTTAAATCAACCGTGATTTATACTATAACGACTACTTTGTTTATTTCGCAGGCACGATTTATACTTGCGTGATGGCCACGCACACGTATTTTACAATATGATACACATAGTACGTCCAAAACCGAGAGACATCATAAATGGATACTTTTAGAACAGCTACAGAGACCTGCAAAATACTACAGAAGGAGCAAACTAATACACATGCAGTGCATTTAGTTCTCGATAATTTTAAACTGTATTATTTCGGTGATGTCGGCGAATCATACGGCCATACAGTGTTGCACATTTGAGGTCTTGTACTGTACTTACATGGGTGTAGGATCTTATTCAGTTGGGAGGGCTTCAATCCAACAACTTACAGCTCCGACCCCACCCACCTTGGAAACCAGCCCAACTTTGGAGGTCAAACCCATGAAAATTCAAGCAATGCTGCAAACAAGCAATGCTGGATTAGTATGTCGTATTCGACAACCTAGTAGGTGTAAGATTGCCCAAAATTTCTAATGAGTGTTGACATTTTCACGGTTCATCTAAGTATTTTTTGGTATTGGTGGTGACTGACCTCTTTGATAAATTGAAATAGTACAAGCAATCATATTTTAAGTTCTCTCAAATCGATAATTACATTGGTCATTTAGCACTCATCGCGATGTGGAGTTTGCTTTGATGGTTGCATGTTGTTTCCTTTCGTACCGTTTTTAATCCGTATGGATCGACGGAAATTTGATGTAACATACATAGATATTGTAAAAACAATGATGAAATTAGGCACAATGCGAAGAGAAATGGGAAGAAGTCGTTTCGGCACTAAACGCATTCTCCATACCTAAGCGATAATAGTTTTGAGATTAACCATTTTGTGAATATTTTGTCCCCGGATATCCTATAGCCTATCCGGGGATAAATATTTTCCCTTTTCCTGCTTGCCATGAACATGAAAAATGTGTCATGGAAAACAGGAAAATGGAAAATAATATTTATGAAATTAATGTTGTTTTTTTAGATGAGAAAATATACTGACCCAAATTAAGACATAAATTAGTATTTGAGTGCATTGATCGAACCAGGGCTCAGCACCCCCCCCCCCCATACACCCAACTGATGTTGCGATCCTATACCCCTGTGTACTCACCTGCTTGTATTCCGCCTTCTCGTTGGCAGAAACCACGTTTGCTCGCATGTGGCCTGGTTTGTTCACAGCATTGTTTTTTTCCCTGCCCATCTGCACCGGCTTCTTTCCTAGACAGCTGTGCAGTCTCAAACCCTCAGTACTTCAAGATTGACAGTCCACGAGCAAGTGTGCGTCTACAATAATACAAGCAGAAAGTATGCAGTTGCAAGGTTTTCGTTCAACGTTGGTGACGCGGGGCCAATTCAATATCGACATTTGTTCTGCTAATTGAGTTTAGAAACGCTATGAGACATGTATGAGATCGATTTTACATCGTTCACGACGGCTGCTTCATTCCACCACATGTCTACCTTTACTAGTAGGGCACTGGTACTGGTAACGGTGTTGAGGTAGCAAGGGTCATGGTGTATTATGATGGGTTACAGGGGTGTGCTATGACCACACACATGCATTTGTACATCTTCATGGTGTCGTAGTCTGGCTGTTGGTGGGAGACCTTGGCAGATGGCAAATGACGGTGCCGTTCCTAAATAATGCTGTGTTGTGTGCTATGTGCCCTCAGATTACTGAAGGCGAATGAGTTGTATTATTTTCTTCATCATGGAATTTTGCAACAGCTATCACACCCTCATCTTCTCATGACAAGTCATGAGAATGTGAAGGTCAGAAAGCGCCTGACTTGATTTAGATTGCCAGATATAGCCATACTTAACACTTATTCGTCCACACACCTTTCCCAGGCAGCGTTCACCTTACATGTATGGACTAGCTGTTCAGACAGAGTGAGCGAGCGTTGCGAGCGAACGCAGTGATACAAAAGCTAAAACCCGCTTGGTCTTGCTTGCATGGATTTTGAGGATATCTTGAACTAGGGCTCTTTTCAGGTGATATTGGTATTAGATAAACTGACGTGAAGACGGTGGTCGGTGCGTTAGGTATATTTAAATGGCAGCTGCACTTGGTCTGTATTAAATATCGTCATTCTTTTCATGGTTAAGAACACATGCAATAAATGACATAAAACTGATTAAAAAGTTGCGCATAAGAACTCAACCCTTCATATTGAATGTTAATGTTAATAATATGCTAAGAGTTCGCCATCAGGCATCGGGGTGCAGGTGGGCTCGCAGATTCTAAAGTAGCTTTGCTCGTTGATATATGAGCAACGGAGTAAACGTGACTGGTGAACACATATATAGAACGATACGTTTCGAAAATTGCATTCGCTGTTCTTTTGTCGGGCTTTCAATGGACTCGGACAATTGTCTACCCCATGGTCTTCTAGTGGTTATATTTTTATATTCCTCTTCAGCATCACATCAATTATAAATGTATCCTATCAGCAGATTAAGTGGCCTAAATCTTGCATACAAACATAATTGAGGACAGGATCCATTAACACGCACGCTGGAGGGCCTCTGACACAACGCACAGAGGACGGGGGGAGGATTCGGCCCCCGCCGGTAACATTTCTGAAACTACGGAAGCTATAGGTACACAATTTGGACAGTAGATTATGTTTGTAGTGAACTCGTTTCAATACAATTTGAATGGTCCCAGGCCTTTAAGATCAAATGAGGTCGTGTAATCGCCTGCCTCGTCGCACCGCCTCTCCACCACACCGACGAAGCCTTTGCGACCTCGAACGTTCGCCGGCCGTCGCCCGGTCGGTCGATTTGACACCTCGAAATTCTGATATTTACTCACGGATTTCGACTTTTTGTTGCATAGGATGGTTTATCAATCTTTAACGAAGTCACCAGGCCTGTTTATTAGATAACGTAACAAAAAAAAATCCTGAGAAGTGGGCGGATTCCACCCCTTCCTCTTCGGTGCGTGTGTTAAACAGCTGCATCTCATACGTACATCAATTCTGTAGCACATTGCCCCGAATAATTGCCATGAAACAACACCCATATATATATATATGAATTCTATTTCGACAAGCTATGCATAAGTGGCACAGTGATAAAACAATATTTTCATGAATAAACAAGTCACCAACGTCTCGGCCACAGGCCTTCAGGGTGACACAATACAAAATAAAAAAAAATAAAAATAAACACACGATCATGCGCTCGAAATCCAGCATAAAAACGTGGCACGCATCGTGATCTCTCGCTGGGCTGACGAACGATATATTTCGAAACACTGCGTCAATGGCGAAAGGCGACACAACAGAATACACAAAACCGTGGATGGCATTCGACAATGTCAGATCCATTATCATTCACATCGCCCTGTGTGCATGCCACGGCGCGTTATGCAGGTATGTGCGACACCGATAATTGCATCAATAGTTAACCTGGGTTTGTCAAACTTGCCAGCATGATAGCGTACCTGGCGCAGAACGATGTGCTGGAGGTGCAGCGGGCATCTGATCCGGGCTAGAGAGTTTGACCCACACCTACACATGCAAACATACACACACACACACACATGGATGTAACCACTGGGGGGCTAAGGGGACATGTCCCCCAATTTCTGAAAAGTAGCGATTTGTCCCACTCAATTTTTTCCATGTCCCCAAGCCTCAGCTACCTGAGTATGATCGCCGCAAAATTATACTTAATCATTGATAAAGTGAAAATATATATGCAAAAGAATCACCAAAAATATTGGAAACCGATCAAGCCAATCAACGGGCTTCACAGGCTATCTGTCGCCACAAAATCTCCGAATTGTAAATCAGCAAACGTAGAAATATCTGCTTCCAGGCTATTCTTGAATACACCTTGGCCATCTTGTGTTATCGCTTCGGTAGAAAATTGTGCTTTGCCAGGCCAGGCAACAAATTTGCATTATCACAAGACTTTATTACGTTGCATTCCCCTGCGCATATATTGATATATCTTGAACAAACGTGACTCTGGGTGCCCTTGGGTATTTTCAAGACCATGGAGGAGAGTCATGGGTAGCCTTAAGCAAGTATGTCAAGTTAACGTCGTATTCGTATTCGTATTTAGCGAGGTGTTCGCCGGAGGCGTATTTGCATGGGCATCGGCATTCAGCGACGGGTTTATGATCATTCGAATCAATTACCACAAATGATTCTGCTCACACTGAACACGATGTAAGCAAGAACATAGGTCTCACATTATCACCTTGACGGTCAAGGTACAACGCAAACCGGTTTCTTCGGTTTCCTCCCTTTTTTCGTTTTCACCCAAACCTGCCTAAATCTGGTATTGAGCCTGTGTTGAACCATGGCGTAGCATTTGAAACCGGTACATGTCAAGGAGAAACTTCTAGGTCAAAGGTCAGCTTGATTTATTAGATGGTGATATCAAAGCGATATCGACCGAACGCGAGGTTCGGTTGCTATCGCTTCAATTTCCATCAAATGGGCGTCATTCGACGTGACTTGTTATGCGCTATCAGAACGCTAAGCAATCGAATTATTTTTCAAGGGCAAAGGCCAAGCTGATCATCCGGTACGCTCAATTTTCTTTCGTTTTCGCTCAAACCCATCCAAATCTGATAGCAAGCAATGACCAGTGGTGAACACTCGAGTAACATTTCAAATCAGGACATGTCAAGGTCAAAGATTTTATTGAGTTCTTCAATGGCCTCGCGTCTCGTCGCTATGGCTTCAATTTGCAGAAAATTATGTCATTCGACGTCGCTTGTGCGGTATCAGACAGCGGATAAATCGAAAGCATCTCGAAGGGTCAAAATTCAAGTTGATCTCTTCGTTCGTATCACATTTTTCTTTTCTGGTTTTCACTCAAGCCTACCCAGATCCACTATCAAGCGATATCCCATGGTGAACCATCTAGTAACATTTTGAAACCGGGATATATCACGGTCAAACCTCAAGGTCAAAGGCTAGTTTGAATTTTTCAATGTCCTCACGATCCATCGCTATGGGTTCAATTTGCATCAAATGGATGTCATTTGAGGCGGCTTGCCGCGGCGCGCCTAAGCTGCTTTTGAAGAAGAAAAAGTTTTGTTTAAAATCTTGTGTTAATGTTTGGAAACCCTTCGGTGTTATTGTGCTTTAACACGCGCACTGGAGGGGGGGGCGAAATCCGCCCACCCCTGCGGTTCTTCGTACATAACTGCAGATTTTATCGGTCGATATACGCGATTTTCTGCGTACCTTCTTAGAAATGACCGGCGCGTCGTTTAATGCAAGAAAAATGGAAATCTGCCGAACATGTTTCAAGTTAGGGGCCGTTAAAGTAAAAAAAATCTAGCGCCAGACCACAAAAATCGGCGCTGATACGCTTCCCGTATATTCGCAAAAGGGAAGTGTTCTTGGCAACACTAGCGACTTGTTTGATGTATATTGATATGCTATATAGTTTCAAGGCCATGTTAGGTCACGTTTGGCCATGTTCAAGGCCATGTTAGGTCACCGAGGTCAAGTCAGGTCAAGTTCATGACAGGTTAATGAACCAAACTTGATCAACTGGAATGTTGTCATAAATGCACTACTGTTTGTGATTTGTACTGTTTGTCATTGCGTTTCCATACTTTATTCATGTACTTCACTCCTTTCTTCACGAAGCCGACTGCGCCTAGCTGCCCGACGGAGCAGTCGGGCGGGCGGCCCGGTTCCGGTAACTGGAACAGGTAACTGACCTGATAAAGTGCTGCTATATAAGTGACCTGAGTTCAAATGTTGGGTCTAGCATCTGCATTGCATCATTAGTAATGTCCAAAACATCATAGATGCCAATTTTGGAGCATTTAAACACAATCACAGCGATCCATAACAATGACAAGCCAAGCCACGCAAAACAAGAAAATCTTGACAAATGTGACCTCATTTGAACTTAAAGATATTGACCTAAGGTCATATAATTTTCACACGATAGAGTTCACTACCGTACCCATCTACCCTGCGAATTTCGTTCCTCCAGCTCTAATAGGAGCTGAGATCTTAGGGGGGGCGGAATCCGGCCCCCCCGCCCTCCAGTGCAAGTCACAAAATCACATTGATTTTGCAAATCACAAAACCAGACATTGAAAAAGAAGTGACTGAAATCCAAGGATTTTTTTTTCGGGGAGGGAGGTACCCATATATCTTGTCCAAACTTACCGCGTCCCTGGTTTGTTCCCCCCTCCAATTTCGAAACCGTGGTTACACCCATGCACACACACGCATAAAGCGCCGTGGCATGTACACGGCGGTGTGAATGATAATGGATCTGGCATTATCGAGTGCTATCAATGATTTTGTGCATTCTGATGTTGCCTTTCGCCATTGACGCCGTGTTTTGCATTATATCGTTCGTCAGCCCAGCTAGATGTTGGGATACGTGTCATGTTTTTAACGCTGGATTTCGAGTGCATGATTGTGTTTAAAGTTATTTTTTAGATTTTGTATTGCGTCATCTTGAAGAAGGCATGTGTGGCCGAAACGTTGGTGACTTGTTTGCTTAAGAAAAGTTTTCTTTTTCACTGTGCCACTTCTGCATATAAAGAAAATATATATATATATATATATATATATATATATATATATATATATATATATATATATATATATATATATATATATATATCCGACAGTAGCTTGCGTTGGTATTCGTTAATATTGTCACCCAGTGTAGTCAGACGAAGATCACATACGCGCAATACTATGGAAGGTACTGAAATACATTGTGGGCCGGCAAGGCCACACCAACAACACGAAACAATAGGAGCACGTAAAGTGTAGCATAGGATACAAAACATTCAACTTCCTGCAAGCCAAAATTGACATTCTATATTTGGAATTTCCTGAACTCAAATATTAATCAGGTCCACAACATCGGATAAAATGCTTTCTCACTTGTGGAGAAAAGTCAGGTGATTCATACAAAAAATTATATGGCATGTCTCCATCTGCGAAGTTATCAGGGCAGGATTTCCACTTTATAATCCTGCATGCGGAGAGGAAAATATATGGGTGCACGAATATGAAGAATATTATTACCAAAACCTATGACATGAGAAACTCATTCTGCACTTCCCAGTGAATGGTGAGCGCTGGATTACAAGCAGCTCATTGCCAGAGGATGATTGAACTTACACATGATAAAATAGGAAAATAGTTTTCGTCGGAAAATGTTCTGGATGCGAAAAGTCCAAGAAGTCCACATTCTCGAACCATGGAAGTCATTGGTATACCAATACATTACATTACATTTGATCGGACTTGCACATTTAGCAGCACATAATCACGCCCACCACCGACCGCAACGCCAGCATGAAACACGTGGCTAGAAAACAGACGCGAAATTTCACATCAATATTTTGAAGCTGGAGCACCACTTTGGAATAACCAGACATGAGAGCAGTCATCGCGCGCGATGTAAAGCTCCGGTGACTGAAGATCTGGTATACCGGCACCCCATCAGCCATGCGGCACCGGGTGTCGAAAGTGGCATTGATGACCACGGCGAATGCCGACTGGAATGCTCGGCGCCTCTTTCCGGAGACAGTTCGATAGCCTGGCTGCAATGCGTTCGCTCCGAGTGACCATGATCACACGCCAGTTACCCGACAGGTGTCCTCGGCAGGTCGCGTCCTTGCCGCTCAGGGTGCGGCAGAATTGGAGCGTGACTGCAGGTTGCAACATCCGATTCGTCACCGTCCCGAAGAGCCAACTCGACAGTAGACGGCGGCGTTCAACGTGCGGTGATCACACACGAACACCCATGCTGCAGAGTCTGGCCGTGGCATTACGATTTCGGTAGTCCTGTGCTGCAAGCACAGTAGGACGTCGGGTTCTAGTACCGTTCGGTGCCAGCGGCACGATCTCGGCTAAAATATCACCCTTTCCCACGAACACTCGGGCGGCAGACCTCACTTTCACCATCCACCTCACCCCCAAGGTGACGGTGGGTCTCAGTTCCAATGCAGTCACACTAGCATCGCGGCCGGGAGCGAGATGTAAACTCCAGGGTGCACATCTCTGGCCGCCCGGCAGCACCGTAGTGCCTGCACCGTTTCGTCCCACTAGCCGTCGGCCTCTGCGCTGACTGCCGCCATCACCGTGTCACAGTCGGGGCTTGCGGACAGAGCCGGCGCGCCGGTGGTGGTCGGCCGTGTCCCCGGCGGCGCGGCCGCTCCAGGACATCACAGCTGGCACTCGCTGGGCGGCGAACGCACCACGTCCACATCATCGCACAGCTGATGATAGTTCACGACGCTGCAGATGTACGTGCTCTCGTCCCAGGTCGTACATCTCGATGGTCTAGGTTGGTAGTACAAACGAAGCCGTTCACCGCGTACACGTGGCCGTTCACCCCGGCGAGCCCCACCTGGCGGGCAGGGCAGACATGAGCATATTTATCAGAAACGGTGAGCAGGTTAGACAAAGAAAATCGGCATGGTCAGTGAAGCGTTCTCGAATTCCAACAGCTGGGTTAAAATCGACACCAAACAACGTTGTCTTACATCGCTTTCGATATCTTTTTCCAGCCACACATAATCATTCAGTTAGTTATTTTGGCTTCAGGGCGCTTCGACCAGAGTTGATCATTCGCACACACACACACATAATCATTCAAAATCCATGAGTAATTGCACTGGTTGCACGACGCGCTGGATAATACTAATGAATTGCTCAAAAGGTTACCATACCACGCCAACTGTACTATATGCATCCTACTTTATATATGACATTTATGCCAACAACCCAAGTAGATAGTACAACATTTAGCATCAGAAAGAAAGTTGAAGAGATTTCCAGACTGAACTACCCGTGATTCGTCACCTAAGAATGCTACTATACAGTGGGCCTGACCACTCCGGAAAGACGTCGACGCTCTTTGGGGGTGGGGGGAAAAAAAAAAGTTTGGGGCCCCCCCCTCCCCCCCCCTTCCCCCCCAACCAGAGTATACCTCGGCGATGAAATTAGAATGTGAGTGTGACACTATTTGCACTGCACCACATCTTGGACACAGTGCCTTATTATCATCATTTAGTAGGTAACCATGGATGACATAAGCATGACCAACGAAAAGATGGCATAGCATCACCTCATCTCGCCTTGTCCTACGCTACCACGAGGGACACTGACCGAGAGAGGGCGAAATTGTCCGTACTTTGTTAGAAACAAGCTCATCCCAGCTCGCTGGCCACTTATTCCTCCGGAAAACCGTGATCCCTAGGTTCCTGGCAAGTATTGGGAATGCTCTGCATAAGGGAGCCTGTGCTGCCCATCTGGCAGCACCGTAGGTTTCTTCATTGCCTATTCTACCAACATGGCTCAGAATCCAGCAAAAATGGATGACTTTCCCATTCTACTCTGGATAAAATCTGGACCATGAGGTCCAGCAGCTTTATTACATTATATTTTCTGCACCTGTTTTCCATATCTTCTCTAGCTACTGTAAGATCACAAAGTCATAAAGTGTTCAAACTTAACAAGAGCTACACAGACCAATCTGGCTAAGCCCATAAAGGGAAGGTACTATAAGTCGGGACAACAAGATACTTAGCACCCTAACCAATATTGCATTGTAAATTCCATTGGAACTATCCATCAACATTCTATGCACCTACCAATATCTATCTAGCCCTATTCACTTGGTAATTTGTAGCACATGCATGGTTTGGGTGCTCCATCAATAATTTTCAACTCCATCCATGTCTGGATGGAGTTGAATGAGTCTCGAAGGGTTCTGCACAGTGTACACTTACTAGCATAAATATCACCCCCATCCACCACTAATTAGAAAAAAAAAAAAACAGATTCTCCAACCTCACAATGTGTCCACCCTATATTTTAATACCTTAAATTGGGGACTCATCTAGAACATTATCCTCCAATAAATTATCCACTCTTTGTTCTCTAAAAGATAACCAGCATTGTTTGAAAATGACTGATCTCATCATCAGTCATTATCTCATTTCATCTCTTTGATCAGCATGTGCAAAACTGACTGAAAATACAAAAATGAGTCATTGATGTGAAACAGAATGGTAAATTATCCTCTCCAACTTAGAAGTCTCAAACATTTTCCTCTCCAAATCCAGAATTTCAAAACATAAATCCAACCCTGGTCTGGCCTCAATGCTGTTCACAAAGATGACCAAGAGAAGTGGACACAGAACAGAGCCATATGGGACCTCACACTCTTATTAATTATTCCGAGCATTCTGACTGCCTTGTTCCTAGCTGAGGTGCATTTTTTTCTGTTTTAAGGCCATTTGAAACTAACACACCCAAGTCTCTTTCCTCTTCAGTAATATCCAGTTCCCTACACCCATTGTATATCAGGATGTCTTGCTTCCAGACCCCAGATGGACCCCACCTTATACTTTTCATAGATGGAAGACATTGCCATTGATCATCCCACTTTTTAGGTCCTCCAAGACTAGTTTAATATTACTAAATTGATCTATACTGTTAGCCACTCCTACCAGCCTGATGTCGCCAGCAAATTTGAACACCCTATCCCTCAGCCCTATCTCAATATTGTTCACAAAGATGATAAAGAGAAGTGGACCCAGAACAGAGTCATATGACACTCCACTCAGAACATTCTTCCATTCAGATTTGCAACCATATAACACAACCTTTTGTTTCAGTCCACTTAACCATGCTTCAATCCAACCTATAACTTTTCCATCAATCCCATTCTGCTCTAGTTGATTAATTAGATGATGCCCATGTGGAACTTCATCAAAATATTTGCTAAAGTCTAAGTACACAACATCTATCCTGCTTTGATTGTCTATTTCTCTAGTTGCATACTCCATAATCTTCAGTAGGTTAGCTAAACAAGATCTCCTGGATCAAAATCCATGTTGAGTATCCCTTAAAAGGTTGTGCTTATCTAGATGAGTCTGAACTACCTCTTCAGCCGGTTTTCTAATACCTTGCAAATTATGGATGTCAAACTGACTGGCACATAGTTTCATACCCACTTTATACTTCCCTTTTTGAAAACTGAAACATTTGCATTTTGCCAATCTTCAGGTATTTCAGAATACTACATATATCTCCTAAAAATGACACCCAGGGTAACTGCAAAAACTTGAGAACACTATTTAGATTATAGCATAAATATCACCTTGTCCAGCAGCTTTATTATCCCTTATATTCTTCAACTGCTTTTCTACATCTTCTGTAGATATTGTAAACTACTCCAACCTATCACCCACCACAGCATAACCATCAGTGGTTTCCAATGTTCTTCTTAGTAAAGACTGATGATAACTGATTGCTTATTGACTGAACTAGATCACAATCATCACCCACTATATCACCATCTACCTCTAGTGGCCCTCCATTGCATTTTTAAACATCAATGTGTAGAAGGTAATGAGCTTCTTAGCATTGCATGCTAAATGATCTTCAGATAATATAATTCCAGCCCTTCTTTTGGATGTCCAAACACACCTAACTTTATTTCTAGCTATTCTATATGCTTCTAGGTTTGCTTCAGAGTCAGAATCTTTTAGTTTCTTAGATGCCTGCTTCTTTGACTCCATTGAATGGTTTACTTTTTGGTAAGCCATGAGGGTGCCTAAACTTGTGCAATCTAATCCACCTATTAGGAATGAACTCACCCTGGCCTTGAAACAGTTTATCTATTACCATTCTCCACATTTCAGAAGCATAAACCTATCAATAACTCTTACTATTGGATTCCATTCATGAAGATCCCAAACTCATTGTAATTCCCTTTAGCAAAATTTAAAATCAATCTTTCATTGATTCCTACACTTCCAACATATGAGGAAAAGCACATCATGTTGTGATCACTATTACTGAAGGTCCCTCCTAGGCCCACATCTTGCACACAATTTCCCTCACTTGTGAACACTATTTAACAGTTCATTTCCTCTTCATGTATCACTGAAAGAAGAATTTTTCCTCCCAAGTCATGAAACTTCTTCATGATTTGATTAGATTAGACCCACAGTTTTGCCTTCCATCCCTGCTATCAAGTTATAAAGTGTCCAGACTTAATAAGGGCTACAGGGGCCATCTTGTTTAAGCGTGCAATGGGAAGAGCAGCTAGGGAAACAGTGTTATACATTCCATGTTTGTAAAACATTTTCATAATTTGGAGCACTGGCTTTAAAAAATGTAATGCAACACATGTTATTTATGAATAATTTATGGTACATTGCAGTGTTTAAAATATCTTGGTTATGTGTGATATGTCCAAACAAGCACAGTCAGATGTCAAAATTAGTATGAGCATGCCAATTAGAATAGCATTCCAATCCTCCAAGCTCAATTTTGAGCCTATAGGTGCATGCTTTCCATTTACCTTGTGGGATACCTAACATAGGGATATATATATATATATATATATATATATATATATATATATATATATATATATATATATATATATATATATATATTATACACATGCTAATGATAATGCTTGCAATACCATGGTATCAACAAGTGGCACTGTTAAATAGACATGGTAATATCTGTACCTGGAATTGTGTTAAAAGATGCTTGTGTATCACCATCCATAATAGTGAGCATAAGCATGACACTTATGCACAAACTATTCTTAGAAATACAGCATGGAAACCTCAGAAGGAGACTGCTGAAATAAGTAGAATTAAACTTAAGAACATCAGAAGTAACAAGGTACGAGACTGCATTCAGTTCCATGGAATCTGGCAGCCAACATATGACTGCCAGATGACAAATTAGTGTTATGGTTAAACTAACAAAGGGTGTGGTTATAAGCCAATTTGATAAGCAACAGTACATAAAAATATAACAAAAGTATACTTCATCAATGTCAACCAGGTTGATACATCCATACCCGATATCAATGCTCCCTACATGCTCAAACCACACAAATAAACACAACACAGCTCATGAGTAGGAAGCTGATGCATTAACTGATTTGTTACTGTCACATATTGGGGAATGGGTTTTGGAATTTAAAATAGCTTCATTAAAATTATGCTTAAAACACTGTCTAAAATAGTTTTCTTCTCACCACTAAGTAACAATTGGTGTCAAGGAGAAAGCTGCAAAAATTGATTGAAACCAACCATTATTAATATTTAATGACATGTGATATATATTATTAATCCATATCTTGAATGTTCTAGTTGAGGCCAAGAAGGGCATGGAAGGATCTAAAACAACTAGACAGGATAGCAAATTGCAGCTGTAAAATGACCTATTGTTGTGTGATACAAGGGAAATAATCACATCACCCACGTCACCCAGTTGTTGCAATACACAAATAACGTATTTGGTGACTACATACAAGATTAAAACATAACAGAAGTTAAGTGATTAAAACAACATATTAGCCTACTTTGATTGGAGAAATTTCCAACACAGTAGCCGGTTTTACAGCGGAAATTTGTTCCCACAGTCCCAGGTCACGTGGTCTCAGGAACAAGATAGAGGGAGAAGACCTGGCATAGTGATCTGCATAAATTAAAAGTGACCACCAAATATAATTCTCACATCAGTTTTAATAACGAAATAGGTTTTACTATTGACACTGCTGAAATAAGTATAATTAAATTTATGAATATCAGCAAATTGCAATACACTTTCTAATTTACTTCGAGACTGCATTCAGCTCTACTGTATCTGGCAGCCGACGGATAACTGCCAGATGACAAATTGGCGCTGTGGTTAAATTAGCAAAGGATGTGGTTATAAGTCAACTTCCTGAGCAACGGTAGAGAAAATGATCACAAAAGTACACTTAATCGATGTCAACCAAGTTTATAAATCCATACCTGATACTGCCAACATGCTCACACCACACAACTAATAAATATTCACAGCACACCCCACGAGTGGCACACTCGTGCACAAACTGATTTGTTGCCTGTCGCATACTGGGATATAGGTTTTGGAACATGAAATGGTTTAAGGAAAATTATACTAAAACAATCAGTCTAAAATCGTTTTATTCTCACCACCAAGAAACAAGTTTTGCAATGAAAATGCTGAAAAAATTGAGTGACATCAATTTTGTAAATAATAAATGTTCTTCGATGTACTTTTTTAGTTTATATCTGGAATGTTTAGTTGAAGCAAGGAATGACTTGGAAGGATGAAAAGCGACTAGGCGGGAGAGCAAATTACCGCTGTAAAACAGACTATTGTTGCTGCCTTTAAGCATGTTAATATTATAATTCAACTGAGTTTTCTTAGGTCCACAAACAAACCAATGTACCATATAAGGTGACACCACCTCAAAATGATGAGCTACAACACACAATTTTTATTTACTTCACACTAAAATTGATTTGAGTGCAGTAATGACATATAAGAAGTTCCAAAAATGGGGAAGCTGGTGTGTCACCATTCATGATTATAAAAATAATTTCCAAAAATGGAGTTTACAAAGATGGAAAATAAAACCACCATTTCCATGAGATACTATCAGCATAGACAAAAGAATACTAAGCACCCCATCCAATACCACATCTTGAATTCAAATGAAAATATTCACCACATTTGACATAGATACCTACCTAGGTACCTAACAAGATATATCTAACCCTGCTCACTTAAGATCCTCAAACTTATTCCCTGAATCCTGGTATCATTTTTCATCACCTTTTCAAAATAGATGTGCCACCAACTGGAGTGCTGGTAACATCAACATATTTGGTGGGATTCCATCTTGATCTATGCATGCACTGATAAATCAATTATCATCATAGGTAGGTGGGTACCTAGGTAGGCAACTACCTAGGACCTAGGTACATTCATATAACCATATGGTATAAGAATGTGACACAACCACAGATGGTCAAGTGATGTTGAAGTGCTAAGACAGTAAATGGATGCAAATACAAATCAGTAATTTGCAGTTGACCTACCAAACCCGGCACATATCGTAATATTTGCACTTGCCACTTACCAGGACACTAAACCAAGGTAGGCAGGAGGCCGAAGCAACAATCGATAAAGCCAAGCCATCAGAAATAACCACAATGGCAACAGTTCCCGTTATCACGCAGAATCTCCTTTTTCAAACTCGGCAGACAAATTCGCCAGACTCCACTGTACAACGGCGAAGAATCCCTCGATAACATCCGATAACGGCTTTGGATGCGTTCCTCTAAGCATTCGGTAAGGATGCAATAGAGTCGCGAATTATTCGCCTAGCGGAGAAGGTATGAACTGCCCTGTGAAGTTCTTGATTATTGGTTTTTGGACGTTGGGTCTTTGGACTTTGCGTCTTTGGACTTTTGGGATCCTTGGATGTTCGGTTTTTGGACTTTATTCACTTTGGACGTTTGGGTTTTGGACGTTATGTTTTTGGACTTTACGTTTCTTGGATGTTTTGTAATTGGACTTTTGGTCTTTGGATGTTAGGTTTTTGGATGTTCTGAATCACCCCCAAACTTGCCAATAACGTTATGGCTGCTTCAGAACCATGTATTTTATCGGACATATTGAGGGTCTGCAAAACAAAAAAAACACTTAATTAAATATTTGTTGGGGTTGGGGGGGGGGGTTTAAACCCAACTCAAAAAACCTAAACCCAGGCTCGGGAGGTTGGGGGGACGGTACCCAAAAAAGGAAGCCCCCGGGAGGGCGGGGGGAAAGGCCCCCAAAGGGGGACGGGGGGTTATAAGAAAAAACGGAACTCCCCCAAATAAGAGGGAAAGGGTTTCTTTTTGCTTTGGAATAATTAAAAATAATATAGTTTTTTTTTTTTAAATAAAAGAAAAAACTT
Organism: Ashinkailepas kermadecensis; assembly: GCA_034440615.1. Taxonomy (NCBI): domain Eukaryota; kingdom Metazoa; phylum Arthropoda; class Thecostraca; family Neolepadidae; genus Ashinkailepas; species Ashinkailepas kermadecensis. Next base: position 37,538 of record JAOTOM010003517.1, read on the forward strand.
CTCTTCCAAGGGAAAAATAAGAATCCCTATAGCGAAAAAAAAAAAAAAACAAAACCCAAGGGTTTTTTTGGGGAGGGGGGGGGAAAAAAAAAAGCGCGGGGGGTTTTAAAGCAAGAAAGACGGAAATCGGCCGAAAGTTTTTCGGGTTAGGGGCCGTTAAAGTCGAAACATTTCGTAGCGCCAGACCACAAAAATCGGCGCTGATGCGCTTCCCGTATATTGGCAAAAGAGAAGTGTTCTTTGCAACACTAGCAACTTGTTTGATGTATATTGATATGCTGTATAGTTTCAAGGTCATGTTAGATCACCAAGGTCAAGTCAGGTCAAGTTCATGACAGGCTAATGGAACAAAACTTGGTCAACTGGAATGTTGTCATATATGCAAATGACTCATGCGATTGATGTCGCTTTGCATGTTACTCCCTACACATTATGAAAACTACTGTTTGTCATTGTGTACCTAAGCGTTTCCATACTTTATTCATGTACTTCACTCCTTTCTTCGCGAAGCCGATTGCGCCGAGCTGCCCGACGGAGCAGTCGGGCGGGCGGCCCGGTTCAGGTAACTGGAACAGGTAACTGACCTAATAAAGTGCTGCTATATAGGTGACCTGAGGTCAAATACCGGGTCTAGCATCTGTATTGCATCATTAGTGATGTCCAGAACATCATTGATGCCCATTTTGGAGCATATAAACACAATCACAGCGATCTGTAACAATGACAAGCCAAGCCACGCAAAACAAGAACATTTTGACGTGACCTCATTTGACCTTGAAGATATTGACCTTAGGTCATGAAATTTGCACACAATAGAGTTGACTACCGTATCCATCAACTCTGCGAATTTCGTTCCTCCAGCTTTGATAGGAGCCGAAATCTTAGGGGACGGGGAGGGGGAGGGGGATCCGCTCGAGCGGAATCCGGCCCCCTCCAGTGCGCGTAATTTTCAGAGGCCCTCCAGGGCGCGTGTTAAGCCGCCCAGTTTATCCCCTCCAACCCAGGATTTCAATCTCTTACCCTCACATGTCCGCTGACAGTCTCCGAGCGAGACTGGCGACGCTTCTAGCGCAGAAGCAAGTTTCCTTCGGTCTTCCAGTGAGGGATGTGTGTGTGTGTGGGGGGGGGGGGCAAGTCACCCATGGCCAATTGGCAAATTCTTGCGACCTTTTAGGAGGAGGAGGTTTATTGCAAAGTGTCGTTAAGCGTCGTACGCAATGTCAGTGCGGACATCGGGGGATCTTCAGTGAAGAAAGAACAGGTAGGTTCCTGATGCCATTGAAGAACTCTCAAATATGCGCCCGCGACAAGCGCGCCCGGATGCTCACTAGTGTGTACGCGAAGAATATAGTTACAATTTATGAGACTCTGTCTCCATAAAATATGAAGCGAAGTGCATTTATGAAAGTTAGCCTTCAGACGTCAATTTCGTTGTCACTTACCGTGATATATTGCACATATTGTTACGTTGCATATTGTCTTCGGGAACTATTTTCCACCATGGACGGCGGGTCGACTGCGGCGACACCCGCGGTCCGTCCCCAACCGCCCGCCATTCATAATAGGGCGGTGCGCAGAACCATTCCTTGAATGTTAATGGGCCCCAACGCCAAAGTTATAGGCATATTTTCACATTTGAAGCGATAGGCATGAGGTCACATTTGGCACATTTGAAGGCTGGCATGAGGCATGGCACGATAGGCACATTTGAAGCCTGGCATGAGGTCCGCCACCATTGGAGTTGAGGCCGACAGGCTTTCTCGATTTTGTTTAAGAACATTATACGCTTATGGGCGTTGAATGGAAAGAATGCATCTACAACCGTGCATACACCATGTTGGCGTGGCAGAGCCGATGCTGCTTAGTATTGTTGAAGGGGGAACTTTACTTTGTGTCGTGCCACCATTCGGCGGTCCTACGGATCCTCTGGGCAGCAACTGTCGGCGCTTGACGTGCACCGAGCCATATGCTACTGGCACTTGTAGGAGAGGGGAGGGGTCTCTGCTGTCGGCGAGGTGGGTGTGCGATTTATATCGGGTTGTGTGAAAGAAAACATAAACCAAACTGGGCTGAATCTCTCCTTTGCTTTTAGCGCCAGTGTGTTAGTATCGTTCGTGCCCCACCACCTCCACTGCACCCATTCACCCAACCCCAGCCGGCTTGGTGTTGTGTGAACTACCCTCCCTTACACGTATGTATATATTGTGCGAGGTGCAAGTTTTGGGAAGACCATATAGGCAATTGAGTGGCACTCGCTAAATTAGAATGAAGAAATTATATTAGAAAATTAATAAGCATGGAATTTTTCCGTGGGTGGTTTCCCTAATCTTCCGTTTTTATGAACCCCAATCTGGAAAGTAGAATTCCGGCACTGCTCTCAGGTTTTTATTCTTTGATACGTACGTACACGCGAAATACTGTCTTTTGCATGCATTACTGTGCCAATGCGGACACCGGAGATGACCAAAGGCGCAGCCAAGGAGGGGGGGCACACCTTAGCACCCTACACTAGGCCAGGCAAGACATTTTATATTTTAATCACACAAAACCCTTATTTTTGGCGGCCTTCGCGCCCCGGAAGCTTTCCTTTGTTTCGTCACCTTTTTGTCTAGCCTTCTCTTAGGAAAATCCTTGCTGCGCCACTTGAGATGACACTACAGTCTTGGATGGAGTCCCGATTGATGCTCATCAGAACCGTCTCAGGTTCACGTTCTGGATGCGTGGCGAGTTGCAGCTCACCACAGGGTTGAGCTGGAAGAAAGTGATTGGCTTGATGAAGGCCAGCGGCTGGACGGCGTCGAAGCCGCGGCCGACGTTATCGCACAGCAGGCGCGCCCACGTGGCCTTGCGGATCTGGCGCAGCTGGGCCGGGCTGAAGCTGCCCGGCTGGCCCGCCTGGTCGTAGAAGAAGCGGTCGGCGTAGCGGGCGCGCAGGAACTCGTCGGCGAGGATGCAGCGAGTCGTGGGCCCGACGACGGCGCCGGCCGCCGGCCGCTCCATGTTCAAGCCGACGAACAGGTCGATGTCGCGCCAGTGCCGGTAGATGGCGCGCAGTCTCGACACGCCGGCGGCGCTCATCAGCGGACGCAGGCTGCCCCACGAGCCAAGCCGGACCCGGTTGCAGCGCTCCGCCACGGTCACGTACACGGGAATGGCGTGGTCACGGCCGCGCTGGATGTTGAGCGCCATCAGGTCCAGACCGACAGCGTCCACCTTGAACAGGTCGCCGCGCACTGCCTGCACGAATCGGCGGTCGTAGCTCTGCGACTGCTGGCGCGTCAGGCCGCGCGCCATCTCGACGAACAATTTGGACACGACCAGCGAGTCGGGCCGGAAGAAGTTGTCGGTCAACTTCAGCCGCTGACGAACGGAGCCGATGCGCGTCACCATCTCGATGACGCCCTGCACCAGCGAGTGCAGCCGGAAGCCGGCCGTCGAGAACTCGGTGCTCACGGTCGGGTCGAGGTAATCCACGTAGGTGAACGGGCCGGCGCCCGTCAGCGCCACCTGGCGGACGAACTGGTAGCCCAGCAGCGCCGGCAGCCACTCGCTGTAGAGGATGTGCTGCCACTCGGCCACGACCAGCCGGCGCACCTCCTGGAACAACGTCTCTTCGCTCCAGCCGCGGTGACGCACGGCCAGCGCGCGTGCTACCCGGTTGTGCTCGCGCATGAACACGGTGTGGAAGAGTGTGAGCAGCGTGTTCTCATTGACGCGCTCATCGCCGGCGATGAAGCAGATGCTGCTGGAACAGTTGGTCTTTGGGTCGGGCACCTCGCGTGGCAGCAATTTCGCCGGTGCTGGTCTTGAGCAGGCCGTCGCGGAAGGTACGCAGCTCGCGCAACTTCTCGTCGGAGCTGCCATACACCTGCGACAGATCCAGCCAGCCGGTGAGGTCGTTGAGTTGGGTGGCCGGCCGCGGTCGGCACTGCGGGTCAATTTCTGGAATTGAGCGCACGAAGTTCATGCAGCGTTTCCCGTGGCTGCCGTAGTAAGGATCGCTGGCGGCTATGGCGATCGGCAGGCACTGCGGGTGCTTCCTGTCGGCCGGCAGCTCGCCGCCATCCTTGCCGCAACACTCGATGGCCTCCAGCTTGCCGTCGGACAGCTCCCGGAAGAAGATGGGCGAGATGGAGAGGTCGTGGTCGGTGAACTGGCCAAACGTGACCAGCGACATGGTGTAGAACCGGTGCGGCGCGCTGTCGGAGCGTAGCGCCGTGACGCTGACGGCGCGCGCCGTCGGCAGCGCGCCGCCGAGCACCGACCTGCTGCGTGCCGCGAACACACCGTCGTCGTAGGTGCTGTCGAAGATGCGGCGCAGACCGCGCAGGCTGCGGCCCCACAGCGTGTTGCGCAGGTTGTTGCACGAGCCGTCGCTGGTGCGGTACTTGGCGGTGCTCGAGCAGCGCACCGGGATTTCGGGTGTGCAGTCGGGCACGGCCTGCGCCGGCGACGTGGCGGCGCTGATGTCGATAAAGCTGAAGCCCGGTGCAGGCGAGGCGGATCTCGACGGCTGCGAGTGTCGCAGCATGCGCAGCGCCGCCGCGCCGCGCCGCTGCGACGCCGCCGACGTGCGCGCGTTCAGCGTGTTGACGCGGGTGGTGGCGCTGAGGGGCGTGGCGCACGTCGGCTGCCGCGTGGAGAACAGTTCCGCCCTGGCGCCGTCGGCGGCGCCACACAGAGCCGGCGAGGCTCTCGTGAAGCTGCGCACGCTGAAGGCGCGCGTCGAGTCCGCCGACGAGTCGGCCGGCAGCGCTTTGAGGAAGTTACTGACGGCGGTCGGCAGACCGGACTTGGGCAGCTGGAACAAGACATTCTGCCGGAACTGCGGCGTCCGCGGTATGACAGCGTTGAATGCGGCGGTGGCCGCGCCACGCCGTGCCGGACTGTCGAACGCGACGGCGGTCGCCGCGCCGCCGGCCACCGCCGGCCCCGCCGAGCAGCAGACGCCCGGCCTGCCGGCCTCCGTGCGGCAGCCCACCGGCTTGTTGACGATCGCCTCGGGGCACGATACGGGGTCGACGCAGACGCAGTCCGGTGCCGCTGCCGACGGCCGGCAGAGGACGGCCAGTGCCGCCAGGCAGACTGTCCAGAGCGCCATGGCCGGGCGGGTGGGGGCGGCGCGGCTGACCCCGGTGACGGCTGCTGCCTGTCTGACCGCTCCGGAGCCTGATTCAGCAAGTTGACGTCGCACTGTGCTGACGTTGCTTCAGGCGACATGTGAGTGGCACGGCGTGGGTGACGGGCCCAACCGGCTGCTCGTGTCTGACTGTCGGCGTCCGGCCTGCGCCGTGTTTTGACATTTTGCACGCGCAGGTGGACGGTGAAGCCTCGCATGGTGTCGGTCACAGTTCACCGAAAACAAACACAGTGTTCTACGTGGAGCCTTTCCAACGCCTTCGTGCGTTGAGGATGTTGGGTAGAATTCCCGTAAATCGAAGTATGACAGCATTTCTCATTTTCGACGTCTTACCTATATAAGCATGTTCGCAGATCTGCAGTTACCTGCAAATTGAACTGTTTATAAAGTCGAAAAATTGAGCACCAACAGAAGCGCAGCCAAGGGGAAGGGGGATGGGGGGGGGCTGGAGCCTCTGGATCCCTCTGAGCAATCAAGAAGTATGGATAAAGTAAGGTTAGTTGAGCCTCCAGGTAAGTTGAGCGACCGTCATTATCTCACCTCCTATAGCACTATGAGAACTTACAAGCCGCCTGCCGACACTTGGAAGAAAGTCTTCATTTTTGGTTAGACGGGGGCCAGGGAGCGGAAGATATCTTGTGAACATTGAACACAAATGTGTCTTTGGTAAGTTTGAAGTAACTTTTCCTTGACTTGGAAATGTTCTTCTTATCCTCAATTCGTAACAGAAAGGCTCCGGAACATGGCACACAATTGTGGGCAATGCGTCCTGTCTTTAAATCCGTCCAAGCAGCTTTGGTGTTGGATGATCGGGAGATGGGCAGCAATATTTTATTTGAAGTGAGCTAGTTGAGCAATCGCGGCCGGGGTAAGATTAACCGCAGTTGAACAGTCGTCTATTAATGTGATGCATGCTGCCGATGTTTTTTTCTCTCATGAAACATCAAATAAATTGAGAGCATGTCCATTGCAAGCCGGATGAAACGACGTGAGACGGGCATATTCCGAAAGACAAACGAACGATATATGACGTTATTTATCAGGCGTTTTCACGGGGTCAGCCAGCATGTTGCACCTCGGTCACTCACGGCGCTCCCACCGCGGGGTCGGTGTTGTGGCGGCTGTCAAAATGGCGGCTATCAAAATGCCACGCTGGCGCATGTCTGAGTCGTGGGGTCAGGTTGGGTTAGATTATGTTAGGTTAGACTTGTTTTATGTTGGAATAATTTTCAACACTTTTTTTAGGGAAATTTTCAAAGCAAAAATATGCTTTCCTTCAAAAACAGGACAGGCTAGGTTGGGTTAGGTATTTTTTTGGAAAAAAACTGTTTGAAAATTTCCCATCTAAAAATGGCTTCTTACATGGAAGGCTAGGTTAGGTTAGGCCATTGGCATTTACATAGCTAATCTGTATAGGTCAATTGGTAAAGTTATTTTAAATTTTTAGTCTTCATTTTAGCATTATTTTATGCTATATTATCCAACACTATGCCCCTTTTTGGGTGTTATTTTGCCTCCCAACTGAAAAGCATGTATTTGCAGAGGAAATGAGTGGCTGCATCATGCTAACGACATTTATAAACATTGCATTGGAAAAAGAAACACCAAGAAGTAAAAAAAAAAATAACACTCAAAATTACATAAAGGTCCTTAGACCTGAAGATGTGGCATTTCAGGAAACAAATGTCACACACTTCTCTGAACACGATGAAACCATACATTCGCTCTCATGGGAAATGCAACCAAAATTTTCGACATCTGAGGATTTTTATTATCTTTTAAAGAAGAAAATCGAAGTTTTTTTGCTGATTAAACCAAACATTCTATCAACTTGAGTTTTTCCATCTTGTAAAGAAAAAAGCGACCTATTCCACAGGCACGCAAGTCATGGCTAAGCAGTCCGCGTCTGGGGAGGATGCGTTCGAGTCATCTCGGACAGGCGCTATGCAGATGTGCCACGGGGCCAGAGGTTGGCGCGGGCACAGCCAGCCGCCTGCTCCGGCGTATTGTAATGACACCCCCGCCGTGCCTCACTTCATGGCTGATCTGCTGTGTGTGAGATAACTGGATGCTCGAACGTATGCACCGAACACAATAGAATCACAGTCGAAACGCTACACCACAAGCGTCATCATGCATATTCAGTTCTCAAAATGGTCGCTTCTGCCTAGTTACGGTCACCTGCATATGTAGGACATCCACATGTGTAAAGAGAATGTTGACAAATCAACCGACAACAGTAGTGCATTTATCTGAAATATAGCAAGACATTTGTCCAGACGGAGTGAGTAATCGATTGAAGCGACGACCCAGTCACAAAGTATACCAATTATGTTTCCATTGTGTTTGCTTGGAAGGGCTTCAACTATTTCTGTCCCTTCGGGCCAGTGATTATGTAAAATCACCTTTCAAAATAACTGTAAAATGAATCATTCCTCAGGCTACGCCATCCCGCACCCAAGTTTTCAGTTCCTGATATACCAGGCAAAATATTCAAAACATTAAGGAATAAGGTCTCCAACTTCATGTTTTATGGAGTCCAAGTTTGCGTGTGGATATATATTATATTATATATGTATATATATATAAAAAAGCCGATCCTGCGCGCGAAGAGCAGCATGCTAAAAATAACACTGAAAGATAAAAAAATAAGAGAGATATTAGCCATTGTCAGATGTTCGCCACACACATTTAAAACAACCCCTGCAGGGCCCCAGCAACCACGCTCAAGTATGCTGCTAGGGTGCCTCCGCTTGTTATTTGGGCTGAACGGTGCTCAGACCAGTTTTCGATAATGGCACCCTAGTATTCTGCAAATACATTAATCATAGCTTCTCAAGCTTTTTATGGGCTTTCGCCGCAAGCCAACATCTATTCAAATACTTGAAATATTCAAATACTTGAAATATTCAAATACTGATACGGCCCTCGAACCACGTGAGCGTGTGCGATTCCTCTGCTTCGCATTTCCGTTTTAGTTCAATTAAAAAAGCGAACAAAAAATAAGTCCTGGCTGAACTTCGACGTGCTGAAGATAATGGGTCAGACGAACCACGCGACGCTCACTCACGACCAGGGGTGAAGGATCGCAAGATCAGTTGGGGGGGGGGTCTCGGCACTGGGTCATCAACCTCGGGTACCCCCAAATAACAATTCGCCCCGGGTCACTTTATTTTGCCATCTTGACAAAAAAAACATTTCAGAAATATTATTGTTACCCCACCCCCACAAAGAATCAGGAAATGGTTAATCGAAAACTTCTTGCGAATATGGAGAATTCACTTAGTGTCGAAGCGATTTTTTTCACCTTTCGCTTCACATTGTGCCCAATTAATTTTTGTTTTATGATACTTATATATGTTATTTCGAATTTCAGTCGATTAAAACGGATTAAAAGCAGTACGAAAGGAAACCACACGTAACCATCATATAAAACTCCACATCGCGATCAGCGCTAAATGAGAAGCGTGATTATCGATTTGAGAAAACCTAAACTGGGATTCCTTGTACCATTTCAATTCATGAAAGAGGACAGTTACCACCAATACTAAAGAATACTTAGAAGAACCGCGAAACTATCGTCACCACTCATTATTAATTTTCGGCAATCTTACACCTATGCAATCCTACACCTACCTAGGTTGAACACGAGTAGCATGTCGTAGGTACTCGACATGTATGCAGCATTGCTGGCATTTTTTCTGGGTTTGACTTCCAAAGTTATTGGGAGGGGGGGGGTGGAGGGGACTGGAGCCCTACAAACTGAATATGATCCTACACCCTTGCTCACGACCGTCAGCATCATGCTTTACATACCTTCACTAGTACAGACACTTCCCGTTTGCGGTACGATCCCAAGTCGCCGAGCACAGTTTTGGTATCAAGATCCACAACGGAGCACACCGAGTACAACACGAACTCGACCACACATGCTCCAAACATGTTATGCTCTCACTAGCAGCACATTGGACGCGTACAGACGTTAGCTTGCTGCGCATAAATTAATGAAATACACACTCTGACATTGACACGGCAACGTACCGGATCTACCCACAAATACCCTGGTACACATCAGCACAGACCGCCACTAGTCTTTGGCTTTACATCTGGGAAATATATGGATAGCATTGTCTTGGAATGCTGCGGCACAAGCATATCACAGACATCACCCAATTTACAATCAACCTGTACTTGGCACTGGAATCGAAACTGTGCCTACGCCCCCCCCCACCCGCCACGGCAGATCGACGAAGCCTCCCCATCCCTACACTTATTCCTCAGTGTCCACCCATCGACAACTCGTTGGGTCGGCAAATTGTAAATTTTTTCATGGCTATTTCCACGCAGAAAGTACAGGTTCACATCCATAAGCTAAGCGATTCACTAGTTACAATAGCATCTCTGGAGGCAGTGGCGGATCCAGGAGAGGTGCGGGGGGGGGATTACCTCAAAGATGACCTGATTTATAGCAAAATCGACTTCTATTCGTGATTTGCGGGAAAACCAAAACCACTGCTCCCGGAAAATATTGTCTGATGTCAGAGCTCAGTTTCCAAGCTTTCCATATTCGATGAGTTTCTGAAAATTGGCGGCAATTGTTCTATTTTGGCCCTCTAAACAAACTCAAAACCAGTTCGCTGCATACGCCTCTGACCGAAGATAATTTGATTTAAGCCCACGTAAACACCATTGCATTAGATAATTCAACTGATCGTCATCCAAATATAGGGTATGGCATTGTGCAATCATGACATGAGTTTCCGAAGCAGCATGACTAAGGACGAAATGGCAAGAACAGCAGATATACATCGCATCATCATCTAATGCTGTAGATCAGGCATTGACATGACGCACACGTGAATGTCTCCACAATACTCCATACTCTACTCGCTATACTATGTATATACACCATACCCGTTCGGTTTTCTGCATCGGTTCATACCAGTTCGAGGCTGCAGAATTTACAGCAATGTCCTAAACTGCCTATGCTAGGCCAGACCAAGCTCTGACGGCAAAATCCAACTTCCCATTGGTACGCAGCCCTGAGGAAAGACTTCAGCGCAATGGCCCAAGGGATCGCCACCGGGGTGGGGGTGGGGTGGGTTCCGATGGATGCCAGCGAGCGCGGCGATAGTTCGCACCAACTCCGCCTCGGTGAGGTTCTGTCACGAATTCGCCGAACTGGGTAACCGGGCGCGGGGTCAGCCACGCCTCGCAACATCTGTCGGCTGTCAGTAGCGGTCGTACGTGCCCGGTCGAGTCCGGCAACTACCGTCACTCCGACACCACCACCGACCTTCGACTGTCGACATCGCTCCCGATCCTCACCGACCCGCTGCATGTGACGCGACACACCGCTGCCGACATCGCTCCCGAGCCTCACCGACCCGCTGCATGTGACGCGACACACCGCTCCCGAGCCTCACCGACCCGCTGCATGTGACGCGACACACCGCTGCCGACATCGCTCCCGAGCCTCACCGACCCGCTGCATGTGACGCGACACACCGCTCCCGAGCCTCACCGACCCGCTGCATATGACGCGACACACCGCTCCCGAGCCTCGCCGACCCGCTGCACATGACGCGACACACCGCTGCCGACATCGCTCCCGAGCCTCACCGACCCGCTGCATGTGACGCGACACACCGCTCCCGAGCCTCACCGACCCGCTGCACATGACGCGACACGCCGCTGCCGACATCGCTCCCGAGCCTCACCGACCCGCTGCATGTGACGCGACACACCGCTGCCGATATCGCTCCCGAGCCTCGCCGACCCGCTGCATGTGACGCGACACACCGCTCCCGAGCCTCACCGACCCGCTGCATGTGACGCGACACACCGCTGCCGATATCGTTCCCGAGCCTCAACGCTCCCGACCGTGCTGACGACACACCCCCGCCTCGCCGACCCGCTGCACGTGACGCGACACACCGCTCCCGAGCCTCACCGACCCGCTGCATGTGACGCGACACACCTCCGACCACAGTGTGCTGTGCTTCACGGCGATCACGCCGAAAAAACGCACCACCATATCTCTACCATTCTCGCGAAGTGCGTACGCCGCCATTACTGATCACCAAGCTAAGGTTAGGTAGTCAGCTTGCTCAGGTCAGACGGCGACCTCTGCCCGGGTCAGGTCAGACGACGACCCCTTCAGCGAGTCCGTAACCACCCACATGTCAACCTCTTCTTTGGCCAGACGATGACCCGAGGATCCATCACCATCTGATCTGATGACCTCTCAGCTCACACGATGAAATGCGTCCAGCTCGTGCGACGGCAGCTTCTCAGATCAGTATGCTATACTCGAGACTAAAGCCAGGCGTCCATCACAGACGGACCGGAGGCCGGTCAGGTGAGCTGGCGTTGCCGCCGCCGCCGGCAGCATCACCACCACCTGTCGCCTCCTCCCAGCGGCAGGCCGGCGGCGGCACCTCCTCCTCCGGGGAAGCGCTCTCACTCTGCTGCCGAGCCAGACTCACGAACACCTGTCGGCAGCGGCACGCTGGTCAGCGCCGGTGCGAGTGGACGGTTTGCGAGCATTCCCTGCTGAGTCGGTCAGGGCAGATCAGACCTTGGTGTGCTACGGACGCTGATGACCCGACACAGGTTGGTATCTGTTGGGGACAGGGCCGGCCGGACCTCCCTCTGCCAGGGTTGGTGGTCCTGATCCGATGACATTTGGGGGCAGTCGGGAGCGGTGAAACAGCCACAGTTAATTAATTTGTCGGGGAAGGACATACATAACTGCACGCAGGACCTGACACGATGTAGTGCGCAAGAGCTATGCAGAGTGGACCACGCCGTTAAGGCTAGTCGACAAGAAGTGTAATTGCAAATGTGCGCTCAGCTGAACGTGCGGGCGCGGCTCGCAGTTCGCACTGTCGAGCACTGCTGTCGAGCGTGTTCCGGGAGACACACTATTGAGCGTGTTCTGGGAGACACACTATCGAGCGTGTTCTGGGAGACACACTATCGAGCGTGTTCCGGAAGACACACTATTGAGCGTGTTCTGGGAGACACACTATCGAGCGTGTTCTGGGAGACACACTATCGAGCGTGTTCTGGGAGGCACACTATTGAGCGTGTTCCGGGAGACACACTATTGAGCGTGTTCTGGGAGACACACTATCGAGCGTGTTCCGGGAGACACACTATTGAGCGTGTTCTGGGAGACACACCATCGAGTGTGTTCTGGGAGACACAATATCGAGCGTGTTCCGGAAGACACACTATTGAGCGTGTTCTGGGAGACACACTATCGAGCGTGTTCTGTGAGACACACTATCGAGCGTGTTCTGTGAGACACACTATCTAGCGTGTTCTGCGAGACACACTATCGAGCGTGCTCCGGGAGACACACTATCGAGCGTGTTCCGGGAGACCGACAAACCATCGAGTGTTCTGGGGGACACTATCGAGCGTGTTATGGGAGACACACTATCGAGCGTGTTCTTGGAGACACACAATCGAGCGTGTTCTGGGAGACACGCTATCGAACGTGTTCTGTGAGACACACTATCCAGCGTGTTCTGGGAGACCGACAGACCATCGAGTGTTCTGGGGGACACACCATCGAGTGTTCAGGGACACACACACTCGAGTGCTCTGGGAAAGACACACGCCATCAAGTGTTCTGGGAGACACCATCGAGTGTTCTGGGAGACACGCCATCGAGTGTTCTGGGAGTGAGGCACGCCATCGAGTGTTCTGGGAGTGAGACACGCCATCGAGTGTTCTGGGAGACATATCATCGAGTGTTCTGGGAGACACACCATCGAGGGTTCTGGGAGACACAATATGGAGTGTTCTGGGAGATACTCACACTGTCGAGCGTGTTCTGGGACACGTAGCAGTCGTCGATCTGCAGTTCGGTGTTGAGCTGGTCCAGTCTGCCGAACACCTCGGAGAGCGGCGCGGCGCCGGCCGCCAGCTCGTACGTCCACACGTTCAGGTGGCACTCCTGCGGCGGCGCGGCGTACGGCAGTCACGCGGCGGCTATACCCCATGGCGGCGCGTCGTCGATCGATCAAGAACGGTCACAATTCTCGAGATCCCGGACACGGCTGGTGCAGCCCGGAGACGGGCCGTCAGCAAACACGTATATAAAAATACATTGCCAGCCACCCATTACTCTGACTTGAGGATACCGCCGGCTACCAGTGGATGCCGATGGACACAAGAGGACACTGGCGGGCATCCGCGGACTGGCGGACACCGGGGGACGGGCGGACACCGGGAGACGGGCGGATACCAGAGGACGGGCAGACACCGGGGGACGGGCGGACATCAGGGGACGGGCGGACACCGGGTGACTGGCAGACACCGGAGGGCGAGCGGACACCGAAGGACGGGCGGACACCGGGGAACGGACGGACACCGGGGAACGGACGGACACCGGGGAACGGACGGACACCGGGGAACGGGCGGACACCGGGGAACGGACGGACACCGGGGAACGGACGGACACCGGGGAACGGACGGACACCGGGGAACGGACGGACACCGGGGACGGCGACCGGGAACGGACGGACACCGGGGAACGGACGGACACCGGGGAACGGACGGACACCGGGGAACGGACGGACACCGGGGAACGGACGGACACCGGGGAACGGACGGACACCGGGGGACGGACGGACACCGGGGAACGGACGGACACCGGGGAACGGACGGACACCGGGGAACGCCGGCGGCAGACGATCCGAGGTGCGCTCACCTTTAGCCTGGAGAGAGGCAGGCAGACCTTGACGCGGCGGTCCACGACACTGGGGTCGGCCTCCCCCGACCGGATGGTGATGGTGTACCCGTCTCCGAACCTGCACAAGTCAGGCCACGCTTCAGAATAGTAGACGTAGGTAAACGATGCGGCACAAACGTACGGCCGTTGGGTCCAGCGCATGCTGGACGATGCAACACGCACTGCGAACTATTTTGCATTGCTTGCTTCGTCCTCAGTACAGTTGAACGGCTTTTAGCAGCCCGAGAGTACTCTGAGATGGCAAGGGGCTGTGGTTCACGTACTGATACGTCGTAACAATTTCAGGACCCCACGATTCGCATGGATACGTCGCCCAAATCAGAATCACGAGCAATCGAACTCTACAGCATCATCCGACGACTGGTTTTGAGTCACGAGAGCCAAAAGACAAAAGAGTTTCCATTTGTCTTGCTTCGTTTTGAGCCGATATACGCACCTGGTGGACATGCAATAATTGCACCGGTAGTTCATTAATGCCCGCTTTATTATTTCCTGGCAACATATCAACGATAATATACCGCATCCAATGCTTCGATGGTGAACTTTTAGCAAGTGCATGTAACGGTCTCCACTTGTTTCAGTTGGAAGACCCTGCCATCGCTGGTTCAGTTGCAGAGCCTCACCCATCCCAGTTCAACTGACGATCCTCACCTGACCCAGCTCAGCGAGTCCCGCCTGTCCCTGAGGTGTCGAGGACTGCCGACACAGCACAGGCGGCCGGTGCAGATCCTCACCTGTCCCCGAGGTGTCGAGGACTGCCGACACAGCACAGGCGGCCGGTGCAGATCCTCACCTGTACCTGAGGTGCCGAAGACTGCCGAGACAGTACGGGCGACCGGTGCAGGGCCCCACCTGTCCCTGAGGTGTCGAGGACTGCCGAGATAGTACGGGCGGCCGGTGCAGAGCCTCACCCGTCCCTGAGGTGTCGAGGACTGCCGAGAGAGTACGGGCGGCCGGTGCAGAGCCCCACCTGTCCCTGAGGTGCCAAGACAGTACCGGCAGCCGACGCAGAGCCTCACCTGTACTTGCGGTGCCGAGGACTGCCGGGACAGTATAGGCGGCCGGTGCAGAGTCCCACTTGTCCCAGCGCAGCCGGTGGTCCTCACCTGTCCTTGAGGTGTTGAGGACTGCCGTGACAGTACAGGCGGCTGGTGCAGAGCCTCACCTGTCCCAGCTCGGCTGGCGGTCCTCACCTGCCCCAGCTCGGCTGGCGGCCCTCACCTGTCCCAGCTCGGCTGACGGTCCTCACCTGTCCCAGCTCGGCTGGCGGTCCTCACCTGTCCCAGCTCGGCTGACGGTCCTCACCTGTCCCAGCTCGGCTGGCGGTCCTCACCTGCCCCAGCTCGACTGGCGGCCTTCACCTGTCCCAGCTCGGCTGACGGCCCTCACCTGCCCCAGCTCGGCTGACGGTGCTCACCTGCCCCAGCTCGACTGGCGGCCCTCACCTGTCCTTGAGGTGCTGCGGACTGCCCAGACAGCGCAGCCGGCCGTTGACCATGACGGCCAGTCGGGTGCAGAGCGCCTCACACTCGTCCATGCTGTGAGAGGTGAGCAGGACGGCGCGGCCGGACGACACCAGCCGACGCACCAGCTCCCAGAGGAAACGGCGCGCCGCCGGGTCCATCCCGGTCGTCGGCTCGTCCTGGCCGGACGGCGACGGGTCACACGGGCAGCGGTGGGGTCATACAGGGGAGAGGCAGGGTCACACAGGGGGCGACGGGTCACACGGGCAGCGGTGGGGTCATACAGGGGAGAGGCAGGGTCACACAGGGGGCGACGGGTCACACGGGCAGCGGTGGGGTCATACAGGGGAGAGGCAGGGTCACACAGGGGGCGACGGGTCACACGGGCAGCGGTGGGGTCATACAGGGGAGAGGCAGGGTCCCACAGGGGGCGATGAGTCACACAGACAGCGGTGGGGTCACACAGGGGGCGATGAGTCACACGGACAACGGTGGAGTCACACAGGGGAGAGGCAGGGTCACACAGGGGGCGATGAGTCACACGGACAACGGTGGAGTCACACAGGGGAGAGGCAGGGTCACACAGGGGGCGACGGGTCACACGGGCAGCGGTGGGGTCATACAGGGGAGAGGCAGGGTCCCACAGGGGGCGATGGGTCACACGGACAACGGTGGGGGTTACATAGGAGAGAGGCAGGGTCACACAGGGGGCGATGGGTCACACGGGCAGCGGTGGGGTCATACAGGGGAGAGGCAGGGTCACACAGGGAGCGATGGGTCACACGGACAACGGTGGAGTCACACAGGGGAGAGGCAGGGTCACACAGGGGGCGACGGGTCACACGGGCAGCGGTGTGGTCATACAGGGGAGAGGCAGGGTCACACAGGGGGCGACGGGTCACACGGGCGGCGGTGGGGTCACACAGGGGAGAGGCAGGGTCACACAGGGGGCGATGAGTCACACGGACAACGGTGGGGTCATACAGGGGAGAGGCAGGGTCACACAGGGGGCGATGAGTCACACGGACAACGGTGGGGTCATACAGGGGAGAGGCAGGGTCACACAGGGGGCGATGAGTCACACGGACAACGGTGGAGTCACACAGGGGAGAGGCAGGGTCACACAGGGGGCGATGAGTCACACGGACAACGGTGGGGGTTACATAGGAGAGAGGCAGGACCACGCGGGAGCGACCGGTGTCATGATAGCGGCGGGGTCACACATGGGGCGGCAAGGTCACACAGAGGGCGGCAAGGTCACACAGGGGGCGGCAAGGTCACACAGAGGGCGGCAAGGTCACACAGGGGGCGGCAAGGTCACACAAGGGGCGGCGGAGTCACACAAGAGGCAGGGTCACACGGGAGCAGCAGAGTCACACGGGGGCGGCGGGGTCACAGAGTGGAGAAGCAGGGTCACAGGGGAGAGGCAGGGCTACACAGGGGGCTATGGGTCACTCAGGGGTCCAGCACCGTCACACAACACGACTGCCCAGCACCGTCACACAACACGACTGCCCAGCACCGTCACACAACACGACTGACCAGCACCGTCACACAATAAGACCGCCCAGCACCGTCACACAACACGACTGACCAGCACCGTCACACAGCACGACTGACCAGCACCGTCACACAATAAGACCGCCCAGCACCGTCACACAACACGACTGACCAGCACCGTCACACAACACGACTGACCAGCACCGTCACACAATAAGACCGCCCAGCACCGTCACACAACACGACTGACCAGCACCGTCACACAGCACGACTGACCAGCACCGTCACACAATAAGACCGCCCAGCACCGTCACACAACACGACTGACCAGCACCGTCACACAGCACCACTGACCAGCAACACCAGCTGCGGTGAGCCGACCAGCGCCAGCGCCGTGGACAGCTTGCGCCGGGTGCCGCCGCTCAGCACGCTGGCCAGTTGGTGTCGGTGAGCGCCCAGCTTCAGCTCCCCGATCAGACGATCCACCTCGGCTTGGAGCCGGCACGGCGGCACGCCGCGGATCCTGTCCGGCAGACGGCATCAGCCGGTGGTGCGGCAGTGAAGGGTGTCATAACGGGGCGTCAGCCGATGGTGCGGCAGTGAAGGGTGTCATAACGGGGCGTCAGCCGATGGTGCGGCAGTGAAGGGCGTCATAGCGGGGCGTCAGCCAACGGTGCGGCAGTGAAGGGTGTCATAGCGGGTCGTCAGCCGGTGATGCGGCAGTGAAGGGTGCCATAACGGGGCGTCAGCCGATGGTGCGGCAGTGAAGGGCGTCATAACGGGGCGTCAGCCGATGGTGCGGCAGTGAAGGGCGTCAGCCAACGGTGCGGCAGTGAAGGGTGTCATAGCGGGTCGTCAGCCGGTGATGCGGCAGTGAAGGGTGCCATAACGGGGCGTCAGCCGATGGTGCGGCAGTGAAGGGCGTCATAACGGGGCGTCAGCCGATGGTGCGGCAGTGAAGGGCGTCAGCCAACGGTGCGGCAGTGAAGGGCGTCATGACGGGGTGTCAGCCGATGGTGCGGCAGTGAAGGGTGTCATGACGGGGTGTCAGTCGATGGTGCGGCAGTGAAGGGCGTCATAACGGGGCGTCAGCCGATGGTGCGGCAGTGAAGGGTGTCATAACGGGGCGTCAGCCGATGGTGCGGCAGTGAAGGGCGTCATAACGGGGCGTCATCCAACGGTGCGGCAGTGAAGGGTGTCATAGCGGGGCGTCAGCCGATGGTGCGGCAGTGAAGGGTGTCATAACGGGGCGTCAGCCGATGGTGCGGCAGTGAAGGGCGTCATAACGGGGCGTCAGCCGATGGTGCGGCAGTGAAGGGCGTCATAGCGGGTCGTCAGCCGGTGATGCGGCAGTGAAGGGTGTCATAGCGGGGCGTCAGCCGATGGTGCGGCAGTGAAGGGTGTCATAGCGGGGCGTCAGCTGATGGTGCGGCAGTGAAGGGCGTCATAGCGGGTCGTCAGCCGGTGATGCGGCAGTGAAGGGTGCCATAACGGGGCGTCAGCCGATGGTGCGGCAGTGAAGGGTGTCATAGCGGGGCGTCAGCCAACGGTGCGGCAGTGAAGGACGTCATAACGGGGCGTCAGCCGATGGTGCGGCAGTGAAGGGTGTCAGGGACGGGTGTTAATGGACGGGTTGTTAGGGGACAGGCTATCAGGGGACGGGATGTCACAGCACGAGGTGCCACGCGATGGGGTGCCACGGGACGGAGTGTCAGGGGACTGGGTGTCACGGGACGGGGTGTCACGGGAATTGGTGTCAGATGACGGGGCATCAGGGGACGGGGTGTCAGCGGACTGGGTGTAACGAGACGGGGTGCCAGAGGACGGGGTGTAACAGGACGGGGTGTAACAGGACGGGGTGTCACGGGACGGGGTGTCATAGGACGAGGTGTCACGGGACGGGATGTCGGATGACGGAGTGTCAGAGGACGGGACGTCACGGGACAGTGTGTCGAAGAATGGGTTCTCAGGGGCGGGGTGTTACGGGACTGGGTGTCGGATGACAGGGTGTCAGAGGACGGCGTCAGGGGACGGCGTCAGGGGACGGCGTCAGGGGAGTGTCATGGCGGTGTGTCAGGGCAGTGTGTCAGGGGAGGCCTCCACACAAGTCGTAAAACGGAGCGTCAGAGAAATTGTCAGTAGGAAATGGCAGACATAACGCAGCAACACATAGCAAACGCCTGACTATAAATAAAACTGGATGTCGACAGTAGAAATACCCTCAGCATTAGCCTTCAATTGAAGCGGAAATAAAGTAATTGCACATTAACAAATTCCTCTGACTAGAAGTACTCGTGACGTTTACGAGCCTAAACGAGCAGAATACATGTAGCATACAACAATCAAAATCCGTGCTACTGCCCCAGACTGTGTGATGCTTGTTGGATAGCTTCCTAACCCCGTCCCAACATTCTGTGACTTCACAATGAAAAAGGCGTGAAATATGCATATCGCGAACATCCGAGGCTCACCTTGGCGCTTCCCATTATTTCACGGTATATCGATACAACAGACATAAATCCTGAAGGAATTACATGATTCGATTGGAAAACCAATTAGCAACGCGAGTACAACGGTTGACGCTGTGTTATGTGACAACCGACACGTACACTTCATATCTGAAAGTGCGCTGAATTCAGCAACTACAAAATACGCAGGATATTGTGCTCCTGCTATGCAATACCATTATATACCATTCCCATAAACTTTGCTGGCTTTGCCATATGCATGTGAAAAGCAAAAACGCAACCCAAAAGCCCAGCATGCATAATTTTTGGCTCAGCTGCCTTGAAAAGGCCGAGCGCTGTGTTTGAACTTGGACGTTGGTCCTGTTCAGAAGGTTAGCTCCGCTTACATTGCATAGACGGTGAGATGCTCGGAAACCGTCATCTCGGCGTGCAGAGCATCCTGCTGTGGACAATAGCCCATCACACCCAGGGCTGTGTCCAGCTCGTGCCGCAGACTGACATCTGTCAGGCCAGAGCTGTGCTTCATCTTCACAATCGCGTCCCCAGATGTCACCGACGTGTCGCCCGTCAGCATACGAAATGTGGACGTTTTCCCGGCACCGTTCACGCCCAGTAGGCCGAAGCACTGCAAAAAAAAGTCGAGACAATGCATGCAAACACAGACCATAAAACACCGGTATTGTACTTTGATCGTCATCACAATAGGTAACGTCATCAGATTTACTCATGGGCTTGTTCTCTCCTTTTAATGTCACACAAATTGGTGAAGACTCAACCAGCACAAACGTTGGAACGTTGGCAACGTTTGAGTTGACACCCTTTTCTGCTTCTATTTATAATAAGCATATAGCATGGAACCATTGGTAATGCACGATTTGAGCTGCGTCTCCTGCGTCCGTATCACGCAAGTATACCGACATCAAGTAGCTCAGGCTTGGAGACATACTGTGACCAGACAGTGGTAGTCCTGTCACCAAACGCGATCCAGAAATGCGGACTGGTCACAATTACCGGCATCTGCCCACGTTTTTCCGTCGCCAATGCCACGCTCACCTCGCCCGGAGAGACGCCGAAGCAGAGGCCGTCCACGGCGGTGCCGTGTGCGCGGTACACCTTGGTGAGCCGGTGGAGCTTCAGACAGTCGCCGTCGGCGGCGCCACTGGTGACGCGCCGCCGCTCGGCCGCCACGTCGCGGTCCTCCTGCTGGAGCGGGTCCGCCGCGGCCGGCGGCGCCGGCCCGCTGTCGGACCGGACAGACGCCGGGTCAGCAGCTCGCCGAGCCGACCGCCCGAGGAGTCAGCGGCCGGCGGTGCCGGCGAGTTGGCGCGCAAATCTATGGCGAGACATGTCTTCACCTAACGGACTTTGTCCATGAAGGATTTAATTGCAATTCGGACTTGAGGACCACGGAGATTTTGGAGGTTCAGCATTACGCTTACGATGAGAAATAGAGCAGCCCACCACTTGGAAAGCATCTCCAGTTGAGCAGCACCACCCGACCTGGTCAGAGACCATAGCAATTGCCACCAGTGCTGTTGACACCTGCCCATGGTACATCACATGAAAAACGACACAGACAGATGAAACCACATAAGCAGTGGGGTAAGGAATGGTGAAGTAGAATCTTGTTTTGGAGCAAGGTGGGTTGGTAGTCTAGCCAATGGAATGCTGGTCCCAGATCCAAACATTTTTGGTTATTTACTTTGGTGAGAGAGGAACAGTTTGAGTTACGTCCCAAATCGGCTTCTGCCTCTTGGTTGTTACCCCGGTATCGGCGTCACCGTTACAAGCCGGCGGTTCTCAACGGTCCGGTAGTCAAATGCAGAAGAACCTTTCCATCCACTTCAAAGTTGTCAGAATATAAAAAGAACAGCGACATAGGGTAACTCAAGATCGTCCAAGTTGATCCGGCCGCTTTAAATCCCAACATGAGGTGCGGCCACCTACTTCCAGACGTCAGGCGCGTCTAGGGACGATCCTCCAGATCATGTCAGGACACAACTGACCTGCGCTTCCAGCGCCTGTAAGGCCGGTGCTCCAGCAGCAGGGTGGTGGCCAGTCCGAAGGCGGCCATGACGACCATCGCCACCAGGTAGCGCAGCGCCACACCCGACAACGGATACACGATGTTGGCCACGCTGCCTGAACACAGCCGACAATGTACTCAGTCAATCACACCGCGGAGAGCGGAGACTATCCCGGCCACGCAGGCAGACAGACTACAACAGAGGGAGGGGCATATATATATATATATATATATATATATATATATATATATATATATATATATATATATATATATATATATATATATCACATCTTGTGGGATGTCATTGACATACATTAAAATTTCCCACACCCCCTTCAAAAATAAAACATCATCCGTGACCAGCGGCGAAAAACACCACATCGGATATCTGGCAGCGGCAGTAGTGGTCGGGACGACCATAATCAAACTGACATAATAGCAATTGACTACCATCGATTCAGACACGGGCAGAAGCCCGATCGCAACAGACGCCTGCTACACACATACTGCGACCACGGCCTATCCCGTCGACTCGTGCATCTCCAGCACGACCGAAACATCCGCCCATACCAGTCTTTGTGAGGAAGTCGTTGTGGTACTGGTTGTAGGCGATCTCCACCAGACCACGGCCCAGACAGTAGTTGGGCAACACCAGGAACACCGTCTTCAACGCGGCGACCACCTGTCGAGCGGCACACGGCAGATCGATGTCAACGTGTGCAGTCCAGACAGCACGGGTCGACGAGCTGGGCAGTCGTCTACACAACGAGCGCGTCACCCACACGTCGGCTCAAACGGCCGCAAACCGGTGCCGGCGGAACGGCAGAACCCAGTCGAGTTGTACCGACTCGGCCAAGTGAGACGATCCACAGCGCAAAGTCCACTCAGGAAATGGCAGCACGCATTGTTTGCCAGTTTAGCGATGTTACACGCATTGTTTGCCATTTTAGCGATATTATACACCTTGTTTGCCATTTTAGCGATATTATACGCATTGTTCGCCATTTTAGCGAAATTACACGCATTGTTTGCCATTTTAGCGATATTACACGCATTGTTTGCCATTTTAGCGATATTATACGCATTGTTTGCCATTTTAGCGATATTATACACATTGTTTGCCATTTTAGCGATATTATACGCTGTGTGGTGTCATCGCTGAACAACTGAAAACGAACACCGGCGACTACCAGGCTGTAGCGGTGGTATGTTCGTGCATACGCATATACGCATAACGGACACGTATATCCGGATACGCATATCCAGATTTGCATATCCGGGTACGCATATCCGAATCTGCGTACGCATCTCCGGATCCGCATACCTGGCGTGGTATTTGGCCACGCATGGGTGTCAAGTCCACCTCCCTGGCCGTTGTGTAGTCATGACACCGCTCTGCCGTCACGACTACACAGACACCCCCGACTCTGTAGGGGTGTTGGGGCCCACCTTCCTGATGCTGGATCTATCCCTTTCGACTGTTCAGTGGGAAATGGAGCCGTCTCCCTGGTGTGGTGGCCGAACTTTTGGCTTTCCCACGGCGTGGGGCCCACTCGGCAGATGTCAGGCCGTGCTGGTGCCGAAATCCCGAGTGCCGCGGATCAGACACATGACCATCCATCACCCCCTCCCCTTCCCGTCCCCGCATTTGGTCCCTCACTCTTGTTACGCGCCACAACTGAGCGGGGACTGTACGTCCATCATGCCGCGGATCAGACACATGACCATCCATCACCCCCTCCCCTCCCCTTCCCGTCCCCGCATTTGACCCCTCACTCTTGTTACGCGCCACAACTGAGCGGGGACTGTACGTCCATCATGCCGCGGACCAGACCCATGACAGTCCATCACCCCTCCCCTCCTCGTGCCCTCGGCTTCTCCACTGACAGTCGAGTCGGCGAAGCTCTCGTCCCCGTCCCCTCACCGTCCCTCGGCTTCACCACTGACAGTCGAGTCGGCGAAGCTCTCGTCCCCTCCCCGTCCCCTGGACTTCACCACTGACAGTCGAGTCTGCGAAGCTCTCGTCCCCTCCCTGTCCCCTCAGCTTCACCAGTGACAGTCGAGTCGGGGAAGCTCTCGTCCCCGTCCACGTCCCCTCGACTTCACCACTGACAGTCGAGTCGGCGAAGCTCTCGTCCCCGTCCACGTCCCCTCGACTTCACCACTGACAGTCGAGTCGGCGAAGCTCTCGTCCCCTCCCCATCCCCTCAGCTTCACCAGTGACAGTCGAGTCGGCGAAGCTCTCGTCCCCGTCCACGTCCCCTCGGCTTCACCACTGACAGTCGAGTCGGCGAAGCTCTCGTCCCCTCCCCGTCACCAGTGACAGTCGAGTCGGCGGAGCTCTCGTCCCTTCCCCGTCCTCTCAGCTTCATCACTGACCGTCGAGTCGGCGAAGCTCTCGAACATGGAGGTGGTGAGCAGACCGGCGGCGCCCAGGAACAGGTTGAAGATGACCACGGCGATGTACGCGCTGCCAGGCTCTCGGAACACGAACGACGCCGGGTACATGAGCGGCGTCATCGACCACCTGCAGCACAGTCGGTCACGCAGCTGACGTCACAGCTGATCGCCACCAGACGGCGGCTTCGGCAGTGAAGCCCGGCTGTACACAGGCTACCCAACTTATACCGGTGAGCTCGGCAACATTTGTGGACACTTAATCACATTGACGTCCATTTGGGGTTGGATATATGCAAAGCGTATATGGACATAAACACTAGCACTTGGCTAGCAGGTTAGGTGGGAAGTCGATTCATTAATTTACTGTAATTATGTTCCTAGTTGTATCTCCGACAGGAAGAAGAGAATAGGAACAATACAAAGCGAAGAAGGCACGAAATTACCGGCAAAGAACAGGGACAAGCCAGATAGCTTTTAAAAAAAAATAAAAAGACTACTAGCCGATCCAAAGCGACAGTCAGAGCGGTTAGGTTGCCATAGACCGTCACACGATGCCACGATGCCATTCACCTGCAGACGAAAAATGTCACAGCTCTGATGGATACACATAAACGCACACGACAGAAAAATATGAACGGACAGACCCTAAAGCACAGACACCACAGAAGCATAGAAGCACAAGTAAAGGTGACGGTGACACTACATTTCAACTCACGGTGAAAGTGACTATGTAATCGAAAGCATTTGTATTCAAACACGACTGAAAGTGCACTTCGCACAAGTCAGTACCCAGACTGTTAACTAAAGACCCGGCGCAATACCACAAGCGCCTCCGACCTTCCTCGGTGCGGATGCGTGACAGCATGAGTTGTGCTGTGTGTCTCGTGTTGTGAGTGTGGCGCTGGTGGGCAGACCCACCGGTCGCGAGTTGTGCTGCGTGTCTCGTGTTGTGAGTGTGGCGCTGGTGGGCAGACTCACCGGTCGCGAGTTGTGCTGCGTGTCTCGTGTTGGGAGTGTGGCGCTGGTGGGCAGACTCACCGGTCGCGAGATGTGCTGCGTGTCTTGTGTTGTGAGTGTGGCGCTGGTGGGCAGACTCACCGGTCGCGAGTTGCGCTGTGTTGTGATGTGTTGTGTTGTGTTGCGAGTGTGGCTCTGATGGGCAGACTAGCCGGTCGTGTCTCGTATGTGGCAAGGAGCCGTGATTGTGAGGGAATTTGGCACGGCACAAATGGTGATATGTTGCACACACTGCTCGACATGCATCCATTTCAGGTTCCAAACCGTTTCGGAAATGTGGTCGAATTTCCCTTCTCGCTAACGATTCGCACGCAGAAATGTGAAGCTTTCTGAATTCCATGACTTTGAATAATCATGAATCACAAGAACCACCAACGGAAATGCAACAGCGAGCAATGAAAGTTGCAAGCACTGGGACCAAAAGCGTTATTACACTTTTTAAGATCGCATGTCTGGCGTGATTTAATGTTATGAGGAGTGTTCCAGTGCTCTTGCAGACAATGCCACCGACATTTTCCTCCAAACATAACTGACAATCGAAGCACGCTCTAGATGTTTGAAAATTTGGACTCACGTGAGGTAGTTCAAAAAAAGAAGTGTTAATTTCCGGTATGCTCCAAAGTATTGGTCGTGTGCTTAAATTCATCATGTCTTTTTGAAATCTGCTTCCGTTATGCCTTCCTAAAACCATTGATAACATATGTTTAGGGTCGAGTATTTGACTATCAGTTCGGGTAAGCTCTCATTTTCTCCGCGCATAAGAAGTGCCGATAGTCAGCAAAGGGGACGAGTGCTACGCCGTTGGGTACCAGCAATCCAATATTATGTACGAAAAATGTGTACATCAAATAACCTACGGCTCCTCCACTCATTGGCAACCTGGCAAATTATTTCATTTCAAATTCGATCGAACGAATGAGGAAGTTATAATTATTAATATAATCTGCTGGGTGCGATTGGCCAAATAGCTGCAAAAAAATAAGTTTATTTCGCATAAAATACATATAACCGGTGGTGTTGGCAGAGGTCCCTGAGGCTTGAATATGTCCACCCTAAGGGTTCGCGAGGCTGTGAAGATAAGAGAAGGCCTGCCTGAAACCTGGAATACCCGTACCAGCTGGAATGGGTCTTCTCGGCTGGAAAGGGCCCCTAATAGCTGAGGACAAATCAGGACACCGAGGGCCCCAAAGGAATAAACTGGACCAGAGGGTTTGAAGGGGCCCTCCGAGGGATGAACAGGGCCCTTAAGGGCTAAAGAGGAATGCTGAGGGCCCATCTCAGAGCTGAAATGCCCGAGATGAGAACCAGACAAGGTCATTGAGGACTGGTGGGTCCCTAAAAGCTGGATACAGCCACGAGGGATGAAGAGCATCCCTGACAAATGGTGAGCGCTGAAATGGGATGCCCCGAGGTTGGGAGGGGCCCCTGAGAGCCAAAGAGTCTCTGTGAGCTGGCGATTGCTGAGAGGAATACTGAGGGCTCGCACCAGAGCTAAAACGTAATTGAAATAATAAAAAAGTTGCATGTATATGCGCATACACATATGTTCAGCCCATTCAACCGAAGGCTGAACAATTTAAGTAGAAAAGGCGCGCCTTCAGGGGTACTCCAGTGCACCTCCTAAAATTAGTCTTAATCAGCGGCACCTCTCCGGAAAAATGGCGCCCCTCAAAGTTACGCCTTCCGTCAACGTGGAAGAGTTTCAACCCGCCTCAATGCAAACAAAGTGCAAAACCGTCAGCCAAGAGCTTGGCTGCAACTCTGCAGTCTCTCATAGCATGTTACGTCAACGGAAATGCTGGGCAAAATTATTGATCCACACAAATACAACTTCCAGGTTGTTTTTTTTTGTGCGACATAGACGTAGAACGCAATCAAATATTTCAGTGGGAACAATACAATTGTCTTCTATCGATCGATATATCTCAAATGCGTGCAGCTACTCAGATTCGCAGGCGGGTGCTAAGAAAGCATGTGCTGTAACGGACTCTCCAAATCACCACATATAATGTAAGTTGTCGCGCGGTATCACATGCCGCACGATACATGACATGTCGCACAGCATCATATGCTTTACGGCGTCACATGCCGCAAGGTTAGTTAGTTAGTTATTTGGGCTTTAGGGCGTTTCGACCAATGCCGCAAGGTATCACACGTCGCACAGTATCACATGTCACACGGCATCACACGTTGTGCGGTATCACATGTCCCGTAATATCACATGCTGCACAGCATCACATGCCGCACAGTATCACATGTTACACGGCATCACATGTCGCACGGTATCACATGTCGCACGGTATCACATGCTGCACAGCATCACATGCCGCACGGCATCACATGTTGCACGGCATCACATGCCGCACGGCATCACATGTTGCACGGCATCACATGTTGCACGGCATCACATGTTGCACGGCATCACATGCCGCACGGTATCACATGTTGCACGGCATCACATGCCGCACAGTATCACATGTTACACGGCATCACATGTTGCACGGCATCACATGCCGCACGGCATCACATGTTGCACGGCATCACATGTTGCACGGCATCACATGCTGCACGGTATCACATGCTGCACAGCATCACATGCCGCACGGCATCACATGTTGCACGGCATCACATGTCGCACGGTATCACATGCTGCACAGCATCACATGCCGCACGGCATCACATGTTGCACGGCATCACATGCCGCACAGCATCACATGTCGCACGGTATCACATGTTGCACAGCATCACATGCCGCACGGTATCACATGCCGCGAGATCTTCTAATGCAACTAACAATGAGGCTAACTTGCTCACGAGGATTAACAGCCAAATAATCTCTCAGCCACAACCAACGCCTTCAGCATAGAGCGCGTGCATCAGCTCACAATGTAAGTCATCACTGGCAGGAGTCGCCACTCCACCTCGGCCCGTTGGTACTCCGACCCAGCTGGACGGTAGGCTCGACACGTCTGGCATTCGACGATGGCGAGCAGTTGATCAGGGCAGGTGGACGTCGGCCACGTCTCACAGAGCGGCAACACATCGAACCCGTACATCTGGTGTATGCGGCCGCGCACACCAGGCAATCTTCGTTTCAGCGACTGGCCGCTTGGGTCTCCAAAGCCGCTGGTCGCCGCATTCGCCGTGTCTCCGCCAGTTGACACGGCGGAGGAGGTCTCCGCCTCCGTAATCCCGGCGCCTGGACGCACCTCTGCGGCCGCCGTGTGACCGCCCAGCCGCTGACCTTGGGGCGGGTCAAGGCCGCGATGTGCTGGAGCCGTCGCGCGCCTGGGGCTACGGGTGACGGGTCGGCAGGTGTGCCGGTGGTGGGCGCGACCAGGCCCGCTCGGCCGGCTCAGCCGCGCCAACAGCGGTGCGCAGGATGTGCAGTGTAGCAAGGATCCTCGGCAGGAGACCAGCGGGTTGGAGCACGCCACTCGACGCACAACACAGCTCAGCACCATCACCAGCCGGGTAAGTTCGGCCGCAAATCAACCGCCGACGGCACAGCCGGATCAGTCAGTCACTAGATATTGGTAATACCACGGCACCAACAAATATCACCGACCTCGAGGCTTGGTCACCGGGCACTCCTCACTCGCATCAATCCCTCGCATAAGGACACTAATAGCCCAAATGGGCCCGTAGGATTATAACAGATTGGGCTGCCCGGGGATCCACGCGCCAGCTGCGCACCCTAGCGGTGCGCGCAGTGTACTGGCCTTACGCCGAGCCTCGCTCATGTCGCCCGAAGCAATGCCAGCACGGCGTGACGTCAACCTGCTGAGCCGGGCTGCGGAGCGGTCAGACAGGCAGCAGCCGTCACCGGGGTCAGCCGCGCCGCCCCTACCCGCCCGGCCATGGCACTCTGGACAGTCTGCCTGGCGGCACTGGCCGTCCTCTGCCGGCCGTCGGCAGCCGCGCCGGACTGCGTCTGCGTCGACCCCGTGTCGTGCCCCGAGGCGATCGTCAACAAACCGGTGGGCTGCCGCACGGAGGCCGGCAGGCCGGGCGTCTGCTGCTCGGCGGGGCCGGCGGTGGCCGGCGGCGCGGCGACCGCCGTCGCGTTCGACAGTCCGGCGCCGCGGGCGCGACAGTTCGCGCCGGACTTCTCGTTCTCGTTCCCGCCGCCCGATCCCGGTCTGCCGGTCGCCGCCAGGAGTTTCCTCAGCCTACTGGCGCCCGACCCGTCGGCCGGTGAGTTGAGCGCGCTCGGCGTGCACAGCCTCGTAGCGTCAACTCTGGGCGTCGCCGCCGGCGGCACCAGGGCGGGACAGTCCTCCACGCGGCAGCCGGCGCGCGCCGCGCCCGTCAGCGCCACCACCCACGTCAACACGCTGAACGCGCGGCCGTCGGCGGCGTCGCAGCGGCGCGGTGCAGCGGCGCTGCGCGTGCTGCGTGTGCTGCACGTGCTGCGCTACAAGCAGTCACCCAGGTCCGCTTCGCCTGCACGGGGCTTCAGCTTTTTCGGCCCCAGCCGCGCCACGTCGCCAGCGCAGGCTGTGCCCGACTGCACGCCCGAGAGGCCGGTGCGCTGCTCGATCACCGCCAAGTACCGCACCAGCGACGGCTCGTGCAACAACCTGCGCAACACGCTGTGGGGCCGCAGCCTGCGCGGCCTGCGCCGCATCTTCGACAGCACCTACGACGACGGTGTATTCGCGGCACGCAGCAGGTCGGTGTTCGGCGGCGCGCTGCCGGCGCCGCGTGCTGTTAGCGTCGCGGCGCTGCGCTCCGACAGCGCGCCGCACCGGCTCTACACCGTGGGTCTGGTGATGTTCGGTCAGTTCACCGACCACGACCTCACCCTTTCGCCCATCTTCTTCGAGCAGCTGTCCGGCGGCAAGCTAGAGGCCATCGAGTGCTGCGGCAAGGACGGCGGCCAGCTGCCGGGCGACATGAAGCACCCGCAGTGCCTGCCGATCGCCATCGCCGCCAGCGACCACTACTACGGCAGCCACGGGAAACACTGCATGAACTTCGTGCGCTCCATTCCGGAGATTGACTCGCAGTGCCGACCGCGGCCGGCCACCCAACTCAACGAAGTCACCGGCTGGCTGGACCTCTCGCAAGTGTACGGCAGCTCCAACGAGAAGCAGCACGAGCTGCGTACCTTCCGCAACGGCCTGCTCAAGACCAGCGACGGCCACCTGCTGCCACGCGAGGTGCCCAACCCGAAGACCAACTGCACCAGCAGCATCTGCTTCATCGCCGGCGATGAGCGCGTCAACGAGAACACGCTGCTCACACTCTTCCACACCGTGTTCATGCGCGAGCACAACCGGGTAGCGCGCGCGCTGGCCGTGCACCACCGCGGCTGGAGCGAAGAGACTCTGTTCCAGGAGGCACGCCGGCTGGTCGTGGCCGAGTGGCAGCACATCCTCTACAGCGAGTGGCTGCCGGCGCTGCTGGGCCACCAGTTCGCCCGCCAGGTGGCGCTGACTGGCGCCGGTCCGTTCACCTACGTGGATTACCTCGACCCGACCGTGAGCACCGAGTTCTCGACGGCCGGCTTCCGGCTGCACTCGATGGTGCAGGGCGTCATCGAGATGGTGACGCGCATCGGCTCCGTTCGCGAGCGGCTGCAGATGACCGACAACTTCTTCCGGCCCGACTCGCTGGTCGTGTCCAAAATGTTCGTCGAGATGGCGCGCGGCCTGACGCGCCAGCAGTCGCAGAGCTACGACCGCCAGTTCGTGCAGGCAGTGCGCGGCGACCTGTTCAAGGTGGACGCTGTCGGTCTGGACCTGATGGCGCTCAACATCCAGCGCGGCCGTGACCACGCCATTCCCGTGTACGTGACCGTGGCGGAGCGCTGCAACCGAGTCCGGCTCGGCTCGTGGGGCAGCCTGCGTCAGATGATGAGCGACGCCGACGTGTCGATGCTGCGCGCCATCTACCGGCACTGGCGCGACATCGACCTGTTCGTCGGCATGAACATGGAGCGGCCGGCGGCCGGCGCCGTCGTCGGGCCCACGACTCGCTGCATCCTCGCCGACGAGTTCCTGCGCGCCCGCTACGCCGACCGCTTCTTCTACGACCAGGCGGGCCATCCGGGCAGCTTCAGCCCGGCCCAGCTGCACCAGATCCGCAAGGCCACATGGGCGCGCCTGCTGTGCGACAACGTCGGCCGCGGATTCGACGCCGTCCAGCCGCTGGCCTTCGTCAAGCCTATCACCTTATTCCAGCTCAACCCTGTGGTGAGCTGCAGCTCGCCACGCATCCAGAAAGTGAACCTGAGGCTGTTCTGATGGTCGTCAGTCTGAACCTCGCCTGACTTTGGCGTCGTCCCCTCCCCCCCCTGTCGCCTCAGTGTCACGATGTATACCAATTATTGTTGTATTGCATCGAGCATTATTGGAATAAATGTACATCGCGTAACGCATTTTCACTGGCATCCGACGACCACATTTCTTCAGACGAATGGACAAGTGGTGGATATCGGGAACCGAAACGCAGGCCGACGTCCTAGCACCTGGTCGGGCACCTAACACTGACACTCAGAACGACACCCAGGACTGACTGCCAGTCACCCAGGACTGTCAGACGTCCAGGACTGACTGTCAGACGTCCGGGGCTGACTCAGTCGCCCAGGACTGACGGTCAGACACCTGTGAGAGAGTTAGTTTTTGAGCGTCTTGATCCCATATAATTCAGCAATACCCCTTCGTTCATGGCGCGACAAGTACCCGGCTCCGAGACTGGCGCCTGCCTGTCTGGTGCCTACGTAAGCAGCCACCGGCCGACCCAACGAGGCCGTTCGTTGGACTTTGCACCTCCCCTCCCTCTTTCCAGCTAACACCCCGCCAGCCAGGCGCCCGCCACGTGACCTCTAACCGACCGGCGCGTACCGCCGCCGTCGTTAATGCTAGATGTAACTGTGTTCACATAAAGTTATACGTTTGGCTGTCCCGTAACCGTAATTTATATAATCCCGTAAGCCTTGCGATTGTAAAAGTGTACCGTAAACGTAACGCATCGTCACCGCCACTAGAAATAGACCATTTCCCCTTCTAGAAGGCCGTCGACATGGATGTGATGTCATGGAGGCTTCTGCGGCCCTCGACCAATCCGCGACCGGGGGTCTCCCGAAGTCACTAGTGGCCATGCGGCCCCAGCCAGTCGGTCTTGAATACTCTGACCGAGCGGACCGCTGCTACGCGTGCGCGCTTCCCAACTAAATTCGACTTCTAAATTCATAGGAAAGGCAGTATCAAGGCTTACCTTCCGAGGAGAACGTACTGTACGGTGGCTGTAGTTCTCGCGTGATCGTGGAGTGCTCCAGTGCAAATACAGGACAGCAAAAGGTACTGGTACTTTCGTGACTGGAGTTATCGCGAACAAGAGGTTGCTAAACTTTCGCGTGCCAATAAGGACTTTCCTACAAGTGGTGCAGTGACCCGGAGCTTTTGCGAAACTTTTTGCAAACATTTTTTGCGAACATTTTTTTGCGAGACTTTTTGCGAAACCTTTTTTGCGAGACTTTTTGCGAAACCTTTTTTGCAAAACTTTTTGCGAAATTTTTTTCCGCAAAACTTTTTGCGAAACTTTTTTTTAATTCGACCTTCTGCAAGCCCATCTAGAACAACACCAACTGGACCTTCAATCACGCCGTTTCAGCACGGACGAGCAAGAGAACGTCTTCCGCTTCATTTACGTAAGTCCGAGCAAAATCCATCATCCTTTTAAAAATACTATTTTTGGATTTTGACCACCTAAAACGGTTTTAAAAATTGCATAATTGTGCTGTATACCTACCGTGTTCTAAATACTGTGTGTGGGAACTACTGTGTGAACATCGAGCCGAATTTGAAACATAGAAATCTCCACAAAAGTGAGCGAATAATTTTGAAAAATATAGAGTAACTTAACGTAATTAAATATGACTGAGATTTCTACTGATAGATTGGCGGAGTGCTTCAACAAAATTCGCTTAGAGATCCGCGCACAAGGGATGACGCAGAATATTAAACCTTTTTCTGGAGAAGGTCATAATAAATTAATTGAATGGCTAAGGCATCTTGACCAAATTAACTTCAGCATGGATGACGAACAGATGCAGATTATTTGCATCAAAACTCTCACTGGACCTGCAGCCGAGTTTATGCAGTGCGTATTCACGGAACAACCACTTATGACGTGGGCTCAAATAAAACAAGTCATGCGGGAAAGGTATTCGGACCTTTCGGACAACAAGTGCGCTCGGGAGGGTTTGCGAAACCTACGTCAGATTCGCAATGAACTGGTGCAGAACTACGGGGAGAAATTAATCGCACTGGCACGGGAAGCTTACTCAGATGTCGAAAATCCCACGGTTCAGGAAAATCTCATTGATATTTTTAACAAAGGTGTCCAAAGAAGCTCATTGGCAAACAAGCTGTACAGACAAAACTTCCGGACCCTGGAGGAAGCCATCCAGTTTGCAGTAAAGGAACAGAAGGTAGACAGAGTAATCGAGGTATGCAGAGGCGTACAAAGGCAGGAGCCGATGGAAGTCGACTCAAATCAGCCAGACACAGGAGAGGACAAGGTAGATAAACTGCAAAAACTTATTATGGCAATAGGCCAATCGGTGGAAAAATTAGCGGCAACCAAGCCAGAAACTCCGAAGCCACCCAGGGAGAACCAACCCCAGCCTGGACCACGGGTATTCCATCCCACCTACCCACGTTACCCACGTCCGCCACGAAACTACCCTTCAGGACCACGCTATGGACCACCTCAGCCAGAACCCCACTATGGACCACCTCAGTCAGGACCCCACTATGGACCACAGCAGCCACGACCTCCTATGGGCCCCAGAGTATGGAGAGCACCATCCAACACCGACCAGCACCCAGCTTACCGCTGGACTCCCGATGGTAGACCCATCTGTATCAGGTGTGCCAAAATTGGTCACATTGGAAGGCGATGCCGCTCTCAGCCAATTAGACAGGCGGAAAACTAATGAGCTCTGTCGTGACTGACCACCGTGATGGAGCTGAGCAAATTCAGACAGAGGAAATACCGAGAAAAATGAGGAAGAATATCAGAAAAAAGCGCGACCCCCGAAAAACGTAAACAAAGGTTGGCACGCGTCCGACAAGTCCACATCAAGGCAAACACGCCCATGGCATGGCTTCACATCGGCGACCAGAGAGCCTATTCTCTCGTTGACACGGGAGCCGACATATCGTTGATTTCGAAAAAATTATTTGATAAAATCGCGGATAAAAATATTATAAATTTCTCACAGGACCGACGAGATTGCATACCACTGATATCCGCCAGTGGCCACCGCCTGAAAAACATTGGAGTTGGAACCTTCATGGTGGAGATGAGCAAATTCCGAAAACCTTTCGAATTTCAAATTGTGGAGGACCTAAAACAGGAGTGCATGTTGGGGAATGATTTTTTGACGAAGTTTGGAGCGAAGTTAGACTTTGAGAAGAAAGCCCTCTGCATCGAAGGAAACATGATTCCTCTCAGACCACAAAAACAGAACAGTGAACCGACGAGCTCACTCGTGCGTGTCAAGGAAAGAGTTCACATTCCCGCCAACACTGTCGTGAAATGCCCAGCCTTCATCAACCGTGTCCAACTAGTAGATCAAAACTGTCATGTACACTCGCTGGATAATATGCCGCTGATCTCTGAGGAACCTGGCTTGTTCATAGCCGAAATAATAGCGAAGCCTGACCAACACAAACGCGTACCAGTGCGAATTGTCAACACTACAACTCGTGATTTCTCCTTGCACCCAGAGCAGGTGATTGCATTCGCTGAGACTGTAGACGATTCTGACTTGGAAAACCTGATTGACATGACACAGGACACTGAACTGACACCGCCAACCGCTCCCTCTGACCCGCTTGATCAAGCCAAGCTGGCTCACCTGACTGGTGCAGACAAGGACAGACTCGAACAACTGTTACGTGCTAACACTGACTTATTTGCCGAGACTGACGCAGATCTTGGAACGACTGATGTCATCAAAATGGACATTGACACTGGAGACAACCCGTCGATCCGACAAGCTCCTTACAAAACCCCATTATCTCAGCGAAAATACGTAGAGGAACAAATTAAAGAAATGTTAGACGCTGGTATCATTGAGGACTCAGACAGTCCTTGGGCCGCCCCGATCGTAATCGTTCGAAAAAAGGATGGAGGTAACCGATTCGCGATTGACTTCCGAAAACTCAACAAGGTGACCAAGAAAAATAGCTACCCACTCCCGCTAATTGAGGACATTCTTGCCTCTCTGGGAGGTGCGAACTTCTTTTCGTCTTTGGACCTGAAAGCTGGTTATTGGCAGATCCCGATGTCCGAGGAGAGTATTCAAAAAACAGCCTTTACATGTTTTATGGGCCTGTGGAACTTTCGCAAAATGCCATTCGGAATTTGCAATGCACCCTCCAAGTTCGCAGAATTGATGAACAAAGTGCTGTCCGGAATTCAAAATCAGTTTGCAACCGCCTACATCGATGATATAATCGTCTACTCCAAAACATTTGACGAACATTTGGCCCATCTGGAAGAAGTTTTTGGCAGACTGCGAAAAGCGAAATTGAAACTAAAACTGTCGAAATGTGACTTCTTGAAGGAAAGAGTACAGTACTTGGGACACCTAGTGTCAGCATCTGGCATCAAGCCAAACCCCGAGAAAGTGGAAGCGATCCAACATATGGCAGCCCCGACCAATGTCAAGGGAGTCCGCTCATTCATCGGTATGTGTTCATACTACCGTCGCTTCATTCCCAACTTCAGCAAAATCTCCACGCCACTTATAAACCTCACAAAGAAACATACCCGATTTTATTGGACAGACGAGTGTGAGATTGCTTTTGAAACTCTGAAACAAAAATTAGCTACCGCACCCGTGCTGGCATATCCCGACATCACGAAAGAGTACAAATTATACACGGATGCCTCCCAGGAAGCAGTTGGAGCCGTGTTTGTGCAGGAACACGGAGAAGGTGAAAGAGTAGTACAGTACTTGTCGAAACAATTAAATGAGACACAACGGAAGTGGCCAGTGGTCCAGAAAGAAGCTTATGCGTGCGTGTGGAGTGTGCAAAAATTACGCCAATATTTGCTTGGATCGAAATTCACCATTCTGACCGATCACCGTCCACTTACTTTTTTGAACCTGTCCGAAATGAAAAATCCCATGTTGCAGAGATGGGCGATCATGCTTTCAGAGCACGACTGCGAAATCATATACATTAAAGGAAGCAAAAATGTCGTGGCTGACCACCTCAGTCGAATGCACGAAACTGACCAAGACGTGAACGTCATAGATTCAGACCATATACCAATGGGTGATCTCCGTCACACTGAGTTCAGAAAACCAGAGGAAGACCTGAGCAGAGAGGTAAAATTTAAGGAAGTACTAGTGAAATGGAAGAATATAGCGGAACTGCAGAGTGCCGATGAGGAAATAGCAAAAATTCGGAAAATCATGAATGACAAAAATCACTCAGATTATCGGGACATCGTTTTGCGTTACATGGAATTGGACAAACTGATCTACAAAATTAGCGATGGACCTCGCTGTGGACCATTTCCAGGCTTACAACTATGCGTGCCGAAATCCCTGAGACAGGAAGTATTGAAGGAAATGCACGATGGTTTCTTTGCAGGACACATGGGACTCACCAAAACATACGAAAAGCTTAAATTCAGGTATTATTGGAACGGAATGTGGAGAGACACAGTGGCCTACCTCAAAGCTTGCGTGCCTTGCACAGGACGCAAAGCCAAAGCAGCCCCAGCTCCGATGCAGGAGATGCCAGTTCCTTACTATCCCTTTGAAATGATTGCGATTGACACTTGTGGACCATACCCAGAAACACAACAAGGTAACCGTTACGTCATCACGATCATCGACTTGTTTTCTTCTTGGCCGGAAAGTTTCTGCACTAAGCGAAAGGATGCCCATACTGTCGCGAAAATCCTTATGGAAGAAATCATCCCACGCCACTCATGTCCACGCGTGATACTTTCGGACTTAGGAACATAATTCAGAAATGCCGTTGTAGACGAGCTGGAAACTTGTTTGAATATTCGCCATATCACCACCAGTGCATATAGGCCACAAAGTAACGGAAGATGCGAAAGGTACCATTGGTGCCAAAACGACATATTGGCAAAAACAATCAACAAAAATCAGGATGATTGGGACACAAAAATTCCCGCTACTCTTGCCGCCTATCGGACAGCTAACATTGGAAGCTCTGGAACCATCTCGCCATTCTTCACATTGTACGGCAGAGACCCCATTCTCCCCCTGGACAATTTGCTCCAGCCTAAGATGAAATATTACGGTGAAGACTATGTCCCAAAAATGCTGTCAAATTTACATGAAGCGTACAGCCATGTAAAGACTCACATTGTGGAGAGTCATGAACGTAACCGTGAGTACGCGGACCGCAAAGCCAAGCCGCGAAATTTCAAAATTGGGGATCCCGTGTATTATTATGACACAACTGTGCACCCTGGCACGTCGTCAAAGTTCTCGTTGCCGTGGAAACCGTACTTTCGGATTGTGAAGCAAACGAGCCCAGTGAACTATGTGATCAGAAATCAGACCTCCGGTAAGACCCGGTTGGTGCATGCACAGAAGCTACGGCTAGCCGACCCGAACACAGCATGGGAACCCACCAAGGACCACGACGAACCAGTGAACCAAAAGTATCTAGAGAAAACGTCAAAGGTAGATGGTACAGTCCCTGAAAGAGTGCAGCCTTTTAGGTCAGCCAAACGGGCCGAGGTCGGCCCTGACTACAGTCCCTGTGAGGATTGGCCCATGGATGTATGCAGCCCACAGAGAACAAAGGATGATGAAACCGCTGAGTTGACAGAGCCCGTGCCTGGCTCGGTGCGGCCACCGCCGGTCGAGTCTGACCGGCCAGAGAGATCACCTTTCACCCAGTCTGCAGATATAGCTGAGCCCCCACCGGTATCGAGTGACACTGAGACAGACATTCCTCTGTCTGAACCAGTCCAGACAAACAAAAGGCCGTTGCCGTCGACCAGTGAGTCAGACGACGACGCCCCATTTTCGAAACCAGCGGAACGAAACCAAAGACCACTTCCCTCTTCGAGTGATTCAGAAGACAATTTACCCCTTTCAGAATTAGCAGAGCGCTTAAAACGACCCTTACCTGTGTCCAGTGATTCAGACCCTGAAACTTCACAATCGCAATTGGCGAAACGTCCGAAACCTCCAATTAGCGAATCGGAAAATGAAATTCCGCTTTCAGAATTAGCAAAACGCGTGCAGGACTCGACTGAAAGCCCAGTGAGGCCAGTCCCTGAAACACGACTTTTGGTGGAATCATCTGACGACGATCGTCCCCCATGCAAACTTCAAATTCACGATGACTCCGCTACTTCCACTGATTACGAAGCTGATGTCGACCGAGTCGACGTCACGCCTAATAGTGCTAACGCCTTTGCAAGCCTAGTGGAGATGCAAAATGAATCAATGATGAAGCAGTTCAAATTACAAATGATGATGTTTAAATCGATGCTTACGTAACGGCTCTAGTAGATATGTCGTCGAAGTGTACCCGTGAGTCGCTTCATGTGAACATACTGTAGTGTTGACGCAGTGGCGCCACCAACGGTGACGGAGTAACGCCACCTACCGGCCTGATTGCCGATGTGATGGACGTGGTGCGTGCAGCACCTTGTGATGGAACCCCATATGGGCATAATGATGTTGAAGTGACGTTGTGACGTCGCCTATCCTGAAGTCTTGTGTGACATACTGTCAACTGTTAGTAACATGTATTTGTGGTCAAAATCCAACCCCACACCTATGCTTCCGCATCTTTGAACCGAGTTTTGTACCTGGAACCCACAATGCAATCCAAACCATCCAATCCTTCCCGCTCGGTGAAGACATCATCATCATCCGACCTGGACCTGGACCTGAGCCAGCATCAGCACGACCTGACACTCGGGCGTGACGAGTCCGTCACGCCAGTTCCCGCAGGATCGTCGATCGGACACGCCTCACGCCGACACCGCAGCTGACAGCACGGACCTGAGCTGACGACCGGACGTGACGAGACAGTCACGCCGGCTGCCACAGGACACCGCAGGTGGACCACCTGCGGCCACCTCGTACAGAGACACACAGGATGTGTCTGCAACACTACCCACCAGCGGCCGTTATACACGGCCAGTTCGACGACTGGGCCGTTGGCACGGCGCCAGCGAGCGCCGCCGAGAGGCCGAGCGGGCCGCTGCAACCTGAGCGCCCCGCTGCGGAAGCGAGCGTCGTCGCTACGGCGCTGACGAGCGCCACCACGGAGCGGTGCTGCCGAGCGCCGTCCCTGACACGCGAGCACCGCCACTGCCGGCGCAGTGGGCGGTCATATGGATGACTCAGCCGAGCTAGCGCGTGGTAGGCCGGAAGCTACCGCGGTGATTGGATGAATCACCGTCCGCTCTCGCAGTTGGACATCATGGAACGCAACGTGATCTTCCATACGTAAATGGAGAGACGTCGCAGTTGACAGGGTTGTGTCCCTGAACAGTGACTCAGAGTGACGAGTGACATACGGTAACTATCGTAGGGCCGTCCAGTGCACGCGGCCGAGTCGAGTGTCGCACCCCGGGCGGCATCCAGTATGCAGCATGGCAAGGTCGGCCATGCTCAGCTACTTCCCCTTCCCGAACCGGACTGAACATTCGACAGTGCGTGCGCGACAGTGATCGCCAAAATGTTTACGAAAAATTGTATTTGTGTTTAGCTATTAGGAACATTGTTTATTTACTACCATGGATCAGAGAGCGGGTCACCCTTACAAACCTCCTAGACTAACCCACGTAGAACTGTATGTCATCTGACATGTATTAAATTGTTGTCGTCTCGTAATTGTCTGTTGATTCGTATGTGATTGTAGAAGGCCGTGATATGTCTAAGTGGAAGCTCAGGATCAATCTGGGAAATGATCCGACCTTTCGGACCTCTAGCTGTGTTGTGAGAGAGT
Organism: Ashinkailepas kermadecensis; assembly: GCA_034440615.1. Lineage (NCBI taxonomy): Eukaryota > Metazoa > Arthropoda > Thecostraca > Neolepadidae > Ashinkailepas > Ashinkailepas kermadecensis. The sequence continues at coordinate 77,309 of JAOTOM010003517.1, forward strand.
TAGTTTTTGAGCGTCTTGATCCCATATAATTCAGCAATACCCCTTCGTTCATGGCGCGACAAGTACCCGGCTCCGAGACTGGCGCCTGCCTGTCTGGTGCCTACGTAAGCAGCCACCGCCCGACCCAACGAGGCCGTTCGTTGGACTTTGCACCTCCCCTCCCTCTTTCCGGCTAACACCCCGCCAGCCAGGCGCCCGCCACGTGACCTCTAACCGACCGGCGCGTACCGCCGCCGTCGTTAATGCTAGATGTAACTGTGTTCACATAAAGTTATACGTTTGGCTGTCCCGTAACCGTAATTGATATAATCCCGTAAGCCTTGCGATTGTAAAAGTGTACCGTAAACGTAACACATCGTCACCGACACTAGAAATAGACCATTTCCCCTTCTAGAAGGCCGTCGACATGGATGTGATGTCATGGAGGCTTCTGCGGCCCTCGACCAATCCGCGACCGGGGGTCTCCCGAAGTCACTAGTGGCCGTGCGGCCCCAGCCAGTCGGTCTTGAATACTCTGACCGAGCGGACCGCTGCTACGCGTGCGCGCTTCCCAACTAAATTATACTTCTAAATTCATAGGAAAGGCAGTATCACGGCTTACCTTCCGAGGAGAACGTACTGTACGGTGGCTGTAGTTCTCGTTCGTGTGATCGTGGAGTGCTCCAGTGCAAATACAGGACAGCAAAAGGTACTGGTACTTTCGTGACTGGAGTTATCGCGAACAAGAGGTTGCTAGACTTTCGCGTGCCAATAAGGACTTTCCTACACACCCAGGACTAACAAACATCCATGCCTGACATCGGACAACCAGGTCTGACAGCGAGACACCCGAGACTGACGATCAGACGCCCAGGACTGACTGTCAGACGCCCAGGACTGACGGTTAGACGAACATGACTGATGTCCAGACGCCCAGGACTGGCGGTCAGACGCCCATGACTGACTGTCCACCCAGGACTGACTCTCGGACGCCCAGGACTGACAGTCAAACGCCCATGACTGACTGTCAGAGACCCAGGACGGACAGTCAGACACTCAGGGCTGACTGCCAGACGCCCAGGACTGACAGAAACCAAGTTCAACCTCTTCGATTTGCGGACGGCCACTGAGAACAGAAATATGACCGTGTCGTACTGCAGGTGCCCAAAATCGGTTTCCGAGCACCTGGGGGCGGCTTGACCTGACCTGACCTGACGTACAGCCGGGCAATAGCCGGCCGGAGAGCGTGTCACAAAATGCTCGACTCAGTCTATGCCAAGAACAATCGCGTCATTTGGATCGGACCGCAAGAACTTGGATGACAGGTCTTTCCATCTGACCACAGCTCCACGGTACACCGTTTCTGGAATGACTCCTTCAGACATTCCGAAATCTAGAACAGCCTTTTCGCCAGCGAACTCGCGCTTACACGCCGTCATTGCTCTAGAAGTCATTTCAGCACAAGTTCCAAATATAATACAACCGAAAATTTGTGAAGTCGAAATTCAACATTGGTGGAGACCAATCGGTGCACTGTTGAGGCAATTCTGTGAAGAAGAAGTCTATATCAGCATGAGATCTAAACCTCACAAATTTCTAACCACCGTTCGTCCTTTATCATTCATTACAGGGTGGGCAGTTTATACCACTAAACATGTTTTACTGGTTTTTGTCGTACTGATCTGCCAAAAACTGTTTTTTTTAAACCGTTTTCTATCGGTAAGGGTCCTGTAAATACCTTGCTGAATCTTTTTCGGATATATATAAGAGATACTGTTTGTATGTCTAGTAGAGTGTAAACTGTAAAATATCATCCAACGTACATAATACATAGAAATAGGCAAACTTGGAACTGTAATTGTTACAGGAAGTGTAAACACGGTACAAATGTTTTGGGTTGTACCAGATTTTTTAAACGGTTTTACTGGCAAAAACCGGTTATGACAAAACTAGTTTTCCCGGTAAAAATCCCAACCCTGACTAACTAACGATGTGTCGAAGTAATTTTTGGCCGTCGACGCAAATCATAGTTGCATGTGTTCTAAATTGTGCATAGCCGCATGCGCATGTACTGTCCGCCGCCCCGCAATACTTGTACTCAGCAGCACGGCGCACGAACTGCTGAGCCAGCGTCTGCGTCGATGGCCGACCGACCGGCCCTCGTGACTTCCTCCGGGTGTGGCTGGCTGAGTGGTACAGCCTCACTCACGTGAGATGTCCTACTGGCTATTGTGCGCTCATGGGCTGTAGCGAAAGGGCAGGCCCCCGCCCTCGGAGGATGGCGGCCAGACGGCTGGGGCCGGAGACCCCCACACCCTCCCCCGTCGTTCAGCGAGTCGCTGGGGAGCTGTCGACGACGGCGGACCGTCACGCTGCTCGGAGGAGAGAGCTGCTTTGACTTTCCGCCGGGCAGTCGGGCAAGCAAGTCCAAGTGTTCGACAGTAGTCCGCTGTTCGTTGCCAGTCCAGTTAACGAAAAGAAACTTAGCAGCAAGCAACACTCCCGAACCAAGTCTACAGCAGCTCTGGTTCAATCCAGCATTCGCGGTCCAGACGGGGTTTTCCTGGGCTATCACACAAGCCGGCGACGCCTGGGACTCCCAGATGGGAGCAAATAGCTCTACAATGTTATCGTAATCCCGGGACTGATACAATTTGACTACAAGGCCTTCCACCCCACAAGGTTCGCCCAATGCAAACCTCATTATCACTATATGCATAGACCAGAAACTCCACACTTCACTGTCCACTCCCCAGGGTAACTGACTGACATATATCGGGAGCGTCCTGTCTGGTTCTCGAGTGACTTACAACGCTTCAGCCCACTTATCAGGTCACTAATAACATCCAGTCAGTACCCCAAGTCACTGACAACACCTAGTCCGCTCCTCAGGTCACTGACAACACCCAGCCCGCCCCTCAGACCACTGACAACACCCAGCCCGCCCCTCAGACCGCTGACAACACCCAGCTCTCAGACCACTGACAACACCCAGCCCGCTCCTCAGAGCACTGATAACACCCAGTCCGCTTATCAGGTCACTGACAGCACCCAGCTCTCTCCTCAGGCCACTGACAGTTCTCCAGCTCGCTCCCCAGGCTTCTGACAACACCCAGCCCGCTCCTCAGACCACTGACAACACCCAGCCCGCTCCTCAGGCCACTGACAGTTCTCCAGCTCGCTCCCCAGGCCTCTGACAACACCCAGCCCGCTCCTCAGACCACTGACAGTTCTCCAGCTCGCTCCTCGGGTTACTGACAGTTATCCAGCCTGCCTCCCAGGCCACTGACAACACCAAGTCCGCTCCTCAAGTCACTGACAGTTATCCAGCCCGCTCCTCAAGTCACTGACAGTTCTCCAGCCCGTTCCTCAAGTCACTGACAGTTCTCCAGCTCGCTCCTCGGGTTACTGACAGTTACCCAGCCCGCCTCCCAGGCCACTGACAACACCCAGCCCGCTCCTCAGACCACTGACAGTTCTCCAGCTCGCTCCTCGGGTTACTGACAGTTATCCAGCCTGCCTCCCAGGCCACTGACAACACCAAGTCCGCTCCTCAAGTCACTGACAGTTCTCCAGCCCGCTCCTCAAGCCACTGACCCGTACAGCAGCACCAGCAGCGACACCGCGGGCAGGTTCGAGGCGGACGTGTAGGCCGGGTCGCCGAACGCCAGCATGATCAGAATGCAGGCCGCAGACGGAATACAGGTGCTCACCTGCCGTGCACAATCCACCTTTACAGAACCGATATTTATGTAGGTTGGCAGTCCAATGCAGCAGTGACATTGAGCCACCAGGTTGGTCAAAGGCACGCCAATCAAAGGAAACGAAACGCAATGGTCATTGATAAGACGGAACAATAAGCCCCAACGATAATAATACCAGATCGTAGCAGCTGCTGGGCAGACCGTAGAGTTTCTCACATCTCACTCGATCGCCACAGCAGCTGACCAGCTCGTATGCCTACCTCACAACTCACCAGATCGTAGCAGCAGCTGGCCATCCCTTAGGGTTTCGCCACAACTCACCAGATCGGACAAGCAGCTGGCCGGCTCGTATGCGCACCTCATAACTTACCAGATCGTAGCAGCAGCTAGCCGGCCGGTAGAGTTTCGTCACAGCTCACCAGATCGTAGCAGCAGCTGTCCAGCCGGTACAGTTTCGTCACAGCTCACCAGAACGTAGCAGTAGTTGGCCAGCCGGTAGAGTTTCGTCACAGCTCCTCACCAGATCGTCGCGGCAGCTAGCCAGCCGGTAGAGTTTCGTCACAGCTCACCAGATCGTAGCAGTAGTTGGCCAGCCGGTAGAGTTTCGTCACAGCTCCTCACCAGATCGTCGCAGCAGCTAGCCGGCCGGTAGAGTTTCGTCACAGCTCCTCACCAGATCGTAGCAGCAGCTAGCCGGCCGGTAGAGTTTCGTCACGGCTCACCAGATCGTAGCAGCAGCTAGCCGGCCGGTAGAGTTTCGTCACGGCTCACCAGATCGTAGCAGCAGCTAGCCAGCCGGTAGTTTCGTCACGGCTCACCAGATCGTAGCAGTAGTTGGCCAGCCAGTAAACGGTGCGGTCGAGGCCGCACAGCCGCTGCAGGTGCTTGCTGCGCAGCCGCTGCTCGGAGACGAGCAGCAGCACCAGCGACGCCGGCACGAAGCTCAGCGCCACCAGCAGGAACAGCGCGATCAGCACGTCGGTGCCCTGGCGGATCTCCTCCTCCAGGGTGAAGGTTTCCGTGCGGGGCAGCGGGTGGTTGACACAGGTGATGCCTGTCCGGCAGTGGGCAGCGGTCACGGTACACGCTGTCGAGCGGTGCAGTAAGATCTCCACCCACGAGCTTCGATGGACGTTCTCCATTTAGGCAAGCTGGCATCCACCTTTTGGAATGAAGAACCCACGTCCAGATTTATAAATTGGTCGGGTTTCTGTCGTGGAATAATAGAAGATAATAGCGCACGTTTTTTAACGACTGACTATGCATAAACCAGAAGTATAAGTTACATGGGAATACTGGTGGAAATACGGTGACCGAACTGGCCAACTATCAGAAGAGTACCAACTACACACACCATTGCCAGCTCTACAATATACACTCTACTGACAGCGTCGTGCCTATGTGTTAAATCGATCTTCAAAATGCTTAACAATCACAGGCTATGTCTACGGCCTTCACCGAACACCGCTCCTGCCGCCCCACAGCGGGAGAGGACCCACCGAACACCACTCCTGCCGCCCCACAGCGGGAGAGGACCCACCGAACACCACTCCTGCCGCCCCACAGCGGGAGAGGACTCACCAACACCACTCCTGCCGCCCCACAGCGGGAGAGGACCCACCGAACACCACTCCTGCCGCCCCACAGCGGGAGAGGACCCACCGAACACCACTCCTGCCGCCCCACAGCGGGAGAGGACCCACCGAACACCACTCCTGCCGCCCACAGCGGGAGAGGACCCACCGAACACCACTCCTGCCGCCCCACAGCGGGAGAGGACTCACCAACACCACTCCTGCCGCCCCACAGCGGGAGAGGACTCACCGAACACCACTCCTGCCGCCCCACAGGGAGAGGACTCACCGAACACCACTCCTGCCGCCCACAGCGGGAGAGGACCCACCGAACACCACTCCTGCCCCCACAGCGGGAGACGACTCACCGTACGCGGCCGGATCGCCCGCCTCTGCCGGCAGGTTGGCGCGCAGCACGGCGTTGTTGAGCGCGTTCACGTAGGCGGGCACCGCGTGCAGACCCTTGTTGTTGAACCAGGCCTTGGCCAGCCGGCGCACGGACGTGCGCCGGGCCTGCGGCGTCAGACTGGAGCCGAAGCCGGCCGGTGTGACGTCGTGCACCAGGCCGAAGCTGAGCCCGCCGTAGCGCCGCAGCCTGCCGAGGCGAGCGGTCGGCCAGTCATGCGCAGCGGACGCTCCCCGCCGTCCGTCAACGCGCCGATAGCCGCGGACGGGGTGACAAATATTCCCGACAACACGATACCTCCCCCACCGTCCGTCGACGCGTCGACAGCCGAGGACGGGGTGACAAGTATTCCCGACAACACGATACCTCCCCGCCGTCCATCGACGCGTCGACGGGGTGACAAGTATTCCCGACAACACGATACCTCCCCGCCGTCCATCGACCCGTCGACAGCCGCGGACAGGGTGACAAGTATTCCCGACAACACGATACCTCCCCGCCGTCCGTCGACCCGTCGACAGCCGAGGACGGGATGACAAGCATTCCAGACAACACGATATCTCCCCCGCCGTCCATCGACCCGTCGACAGCCGCGGACGGGGTGACAAGTATTCCCGACAACACGATACCTCCCCGCCGTCCGTCGACGCGTCGACAGCCGCGGACGGGGTGACAAGTATGCCCGACAACACGATATCTCCTCCGTTTCTGGAAGCGCCTCTGTGCCTGCATGCGACGGTTATGTGCCGGGTGGTCGACCGGTGGTGTCAGCTGGTTCAGAGAGTTGCCAGTTACATCGTTGCCAGGTTGGCCGCTGTTGTGCGCGTGGGTTATCATTGTGTACGTGACCACCGCTGTGTACGTGGCCACCACTTTGTCAGGGGACCACCATTGTGTCAGGGGACCACCGTTGTTTACGTGTCCACCATTTTGTCAGGGGACCACCATTGTAAACGTGGCCACCACTTTGTCAGGGGACCACTATTGTGTCAGGGGACCACCGTTGTTTACGTGTCCACCATTTTGTCAGGGGACCACTATTGTGTCAGGGGACCACCATTGTGTACGTGGCCACCACTTTGTCAGGGGACCACTATTGTGTCAGGGGACCACCATTGTGTACGTGGCCACCACTTTGTCAGGGGACCACTATTGTGTCAGGGGACCACCATTGTGTACGTGGCCATCACTTTGTCAGGGACCACTATTGTGTCAGGGGACCACCATTGTGTACGTGGCCATCACTTTGTCAGGGGACCACTATTGTGTCAGGGGACCACCATTGTGTACGTGGCCATCACTTTGTCAGGGACCACTATTGTGTCAGGGGACCACCATTGTGTACGTGGCCATCACTTTGTCAGGGGACCACTATTGTGTCAGGGGACCACCATTGTGTACGTGGCCATCACTTTGTCAGGGGACCACTATTGTGTCAGGGGACCACCATTGTGTACGTGGCCATCACTTTGTCAGGGGACCACTATTGTGTCAGGGACCACCATTGTGTACGTGGCCATCACTTTGTCAGGGGACCACTATTGTGTCAGGGGACCACCATTGTGTACGTGGCCACCACTTTGTCAGGGGACCACTATTGTGTCAGGGGACCACCATTGTGTACGTGGCCACCAATTTGTCAGGGGACCACTAGTGTATCAGGGGCAACCATTGTGTACGTGGCCACCATTGTGTACGTGGCCACCATTGTGTACGTGGCCACCATTGTGTACGTGGCCACCACTTTGTCAGGGGACCACTATTGTATCAGGGGCCACCATTGTGTACGTGGCCACCATTGTGTCAGGGGCCACCATTGTGTACGTGGCCACCACTTTGTCAGGGGACCACTATTGTGTCAGGGGACCACCATTGTGTACGTGGCCACCACTTTGTCAGGGGACCACTATTGTGTCAGGGGACCACCATTGTGTACGTGGCCACCACTTTGTCAGGGGACCACTATTGTGTCAGGGGACCACCATTGTGTACGTGGCCATCACTTTGTCAGGGACCACTATTGTGTCAGGGGACCACCATTGTGTACGTGGCCATCACTTTGTCAGGGGACCACTATTGTGTCAGGGGACCACCATTGTGTACGTGGCCATCACTTTGTCAGGGGACCACTATTGTGTCAGGGGACCACCATTGTGTACGTGGCCATCACTTTGTCAGGGGACCACTATTGTGTCAGGGGACCACCATTGTGTACGTGGCCATCAATTTGTCAGGGGACCACTATTGTGTCAGGGGACCACCATTGTGTACGTGGCCACCAATTTGTCAGGGGACCACTAGTGTATCAGGGGCCACCATTGTGTACGTGGCCACCACTTTGTCAGGGGATCACTAGTGTACCAGGGGCCACCATTGTGTACGTGGCCACCATTGTGTCAGGGGCCACCATTGTGTACGTGGCCACCACTTTGTCAGGGGACCACTATTGTGTCAGGGGACCACCATTGTGTACGTGGCCACCACTTTGTCAGGGGACCACCATTGTGTCAGGGGACCACCATTGTGTACGTGGCCATCACTTTGTCAGGGGACCACTATTGTGTCAGGGGACCACCATTGTGTACGTGGCCATCACTTTGTCAGGGGACCACTATTGTGTCAGGGGACCACCATTGTGTACGTGGCCATCACTTTGTCAGGGGACCACTATTGTGTCAGGGGACCACCATTGTGTACGTGGCCATCACTTTGTCAGGGGACCACTATTGTGTCAGGGGACCACCATTGTGTACGTGGCCATCACTTTGTCAGGGACCACTATTGTGTCGGGGACCACCATTGTGTACGTGGCCATCACTTTGTCAGGGGACCACTATTGTGTCAGGGGCCACCATTGTGTACGTGGCCACCAATTTGTCAGGGGACCACTAGTGTATCAGGGGCCACCATTGTGTACGTGGCCACCGCTGTGTCAGGGGACCACCATTGCGTACGTGGCCACCGCTGTGTCAGGGGACCACCATTGTGTACCTGACCACCGTTGAGTCAGTGGACCACCATTGTGTACGTGACCACCATTGTGTCAAGGACCGCCATGGGCATGGTGGCGATAGTCATTGTGAAGAATAACCGCGCCAATGCTGTTTGAGGTAGGCATGAGGTACGACTATGCATCCACAGATCCTGTCTCTATACATGGACACACTAGAGTCAGAGTGAGGTACGACTATGCACCGACAAATCCAGCCACTATACATGGACAGACTAGAGTCAGAGCGAGGTATGACAATGCACCCACAGATCCAGCCTATATACATGGACAGATTCGGCTTCTATGCACAGATAGATTCAGCCTCCATACACTGACCGACTAGAACTGTAGACGCCAATAGAATCCACTTCAACACATGGTCGGAACTAATCTCGCAGACACAATGTGGCATAGGACAAATTGCTCACTAGCACACAATCACCTTCTACGCACAGACGAACCCGTCAATACACTGACACTCGCCGACATGCCTGCAACCCGCCCACACACCGACAGAGCCACACTTCGACATGTCGACATGCGCCGTCCGCCCGCCGGTGGACACTCACCCGAACAGGTCAGTGATGTACAGGTAGAAGTCGGCCTCTGACTGGGCGGTGATGTTCTGTCCGCCGGTGGTGCCTCACCTGAACAGGTCGGTGGTGTACAGGTAGAAGTCGGCCTCTGGCTGGGCGGTGATGTTCTGTCCGCCGGTGGACCCTCACCTGAACAGGTCGGTGGTGTACAGGTAGAAGTCGGCCTCTGGCTGGGCGGTGATGTTCTGCAGCACGTCCTTAGTGGCCACCGCCACATCGCGCGGCAACCTGTACCCGGTCAGCGAGCACTCCTGGCCGGCCCCATCAGGGCGGCACCGACAGGACGGATACATTCTGCAGGTCAGGTCAGGTCAGGTCAGGTTTGACTCGTCCCAACCCTGCAGCACCAACAGTACGGAAAGACCTGCAGGTCAGGTCAGGTTAGCTGAGGTCAGGCTTGGCTGGTCCCATCCCAGCGGCACCAACAGGACGGAAAGACCTGCAGGTTAAGTCAGGTCAGGTCAAGTTAGCTGAGGTCAGGTTTGGCTGGTACCAACCCTGCGGCACCGACAGGACTGAAAAACCTGCAGGTCAGGCCAGGTCAGTCTGAGCGGCTCAATCCGAACAGCACCAACATGACGGACCACTGCTCGGTTAGCTCCGGTGAATTCAGATCAGGTCAGACCATGACTAGCACACACAGAAAGCGACAATGGCATGACGGGAAAACCATGTGGATTATCTACACGTTATTCGGTAGCTGAACTGCACTTCCGGGGTGACAGGAGATATCCATGAATTTCCTATATTCTTCCCTCCCTGCCTTTCCCATTCTTTTTTAGTTAAAAATAAATCGCAAATTAGCTCACAATCGGCAGAATTATGGAACTGGAACTGGAAGGCCGAGGACGGCACAACTCCGTGATTCACAGGTGAGGTGCGTGCCTGCTACATCCTCGACCTTCTACCCGAGGAGGGCACAACTGCGTGACCGGGAACACACGGGTGAGGTGCGTGCCTGCCACATCCTCGGCCTTCCAGCCGAGGACGGCATAACTGCGTGACCGGAAGCTCACGAGCGCGGATGTGTGGCGATGCTCACCTATGTGGGTCAGGCGGCAGGGTGGTCAGCGGCCCTTGCTGACCCACGGAACGGCGACGCGGACCCCTTTTCTTCATAATCACTCCCTTGTGTACTGAAACATGGCATCAACATCAAACTGGCGGCAGATGTACACGATAAGCGTATTGGTCGCAGTGTTAAAAAGAGAGAGAGAGACAGAGAGGGAGACAAAGAGGGAGACAGAGAGGGAGACAGAGAGACAGAGAGGGAGACCAAGAGACAAAGAGACAGAGAGACAGAGAGACAGACAGAGAGGCAGATAGATAGACAGAGAGGCAGAGAGACAGACAGGGAGACAGAGAGACAGACAGAGAGACAGAGAGGGAGACATAGAGACAGACAGAGAAGGGAGACAGGGAAACGGAGACGGAAGACATCATTAAAAAGGTCGCTGCTTCACACCTATCTGGTTAAAGGAAGTACAATGTTGCGTACCGAATGGCGTTGTTGTAAAATTAGACAAACCATTCAGCACCTCTAGAGGGACATATGTTCAGGACTGAGCCCGTGGCTCTGTCGTCATATGGCCTCCATTAGACAAACCATTCAGCACCTCTAGAGGGACATATGTTCAGGACTCAGCCCGTGGCTCTGTCGTCATATGGCCTCCATTTTTAATGCTGGCTGCGTATCATCCTGACCATTTTGCCTACCACTGGATATCACGCTAACCTCAATGCCTCTCACATCGACCTCTATGGCACACCAAAATTTATGCTCCTCACCGACTTCTGCGTGCAGATGACTTCAGTAGTTCACACTGGGTACACATACAGCTTCACACAATGATACTCACAGTGATCACACACACAGTATCACATCATGATACTCACAGTGGTCACACACACACAGCATCATACGATACTCACAGTGGTCACACACGCAGTATCATACAATGATACTCACAGTGGTCACACACACAGCATCACACAATGATACTCAGTGGTCACACACAGTATCACACGATGATACTCACGGTGACCACACACAGGGTATAACACTATGATACTCATAGTGGTCACACACACAGTATCTCACAATGCATGCCTCACTCTGTTCTCTGAGTTCTACTGAACATAAATCCTGCAATGATCTGCGTGTGTGTGCAGTTGATATTTTTGGGCGCGTTAGCTGCCTCAGCTATATTGCACCCATAGGCAAATTATCTCTCTGTACTACACTAACCTGTATACACCACCGATCCCTGACGTAAGCTGACCTCTGTGTGCTACTAACTTCCAAACGCCACACTATCATCCGTGGGCCACTGAACTCTGTGTGCCAACAACGTCCACACCTCAGCCATCTTTTGAGACCCGCTGTATGACCGACACTGACCTCTGTGCCGGACGGTGTCACAGAGCGGGTCGAAGCCGCGACTGGCGTTGTGCGGGTCGAGCAGCACACACGTGGCGCCCAGACCCGAGGCCAGCCGCAGGGTGGCCGCCAGCGCGGCCGAGTCAGCGTCCGTCGAGAACCTGCGCGCCAGCACACGTGGTGAGACCGGGCCCGGCCCGCCGACCGAGTCCGACACGGATACACCGAGCCGGGGTGGGGGGACGAGAGACGAGGTCCCACCGACAGGGAGATGACACCGACCTATACAGCAGGACGTCTGACCACCCCAGTCAGGCCCAGCCAGTTCAGGAAAGGAGCGGTGGAATAACGCGGTGACACAATGTCCCGAACAACGCGGCGAGATAAGGTCAGACTAGCATTGCGCGAGACGTGAAAAGTAGGGATTACGTGAGATGACACGTCCATTCCACGCTGTTGAAAAGCACTGCCCGATCGAATCAGCAGAGACAAAGGCATGTGGACATGGAATAAGATCTTATTAGCTAAGGATGATAAGCCGTGGCATATCACACTCACATATACCATCCACTATCGGAGTTGAAAGAGCCAACAAACAGTCCAAGTTACCGACGAATAAATATTAGACGATGCTTCTGCTACTGGGTCGCAACTATTGCGCATAACCGTGTTGCCGGGGAGGGGGGGTAGGGTGCATCGTGCTGCCGACGTAACTGTTCTGAATATTCGCCGAGATGCGTGCACTGTTCGCCAGTCAAATGGCTTTCGAGTCAGCGCGTGCCAACCACGCCAAGCCAGCCTATGCTGACCTCCCGAGACGCCGGGCAGTGGCACAGTGACGGACCAACGCCGGCCTCCCAAGACGCCGGGGCAGTGGCACAGTCACGGACCAACGCCGGCCTCCCGAGACGCCGGGGCAGTGGCACAGTCACGGACCGATACCGACCTCCCGGGACGCCGGGGCAGTGGCATAGTCACGGACACCGACACCGACCTCCCGAGACGCCGGGGCAGTGGCACAGTCACGGACCGACACCGACCTCCTGGGACGCCAGGGCAGTGGCACAGTCACGGACCACCGACACCGACCTCCCGAGACGCCGGGGCAGTGGCACAGTCACGGACCGACACCGACCTCCTGGGACGCCGGGGCAGTGGCACAGTCACGGACCGACGCCGACCTCCCGAGACGCCGGGAGCAGTGGCACAGTCACGGACCGATGCCGACCTCCCGGGACGCCAGGGCAGTGGCACAGTCACGGACCGATACCGACCTCCCGAGACGCCGGGGCAGTGGCACAGTCACGGACCACCGACGCCAACCACTCGAGACGCCGGAGCAGTGGTACAGTCACGGACCGATGCCGACCTCCCGAGACGCCGGGGCAGTGGCACAGTCACGGACCGACGCCGACCTCCTGGGACGCCGGGGCAGTGGCACAGTCACGGACCGACGCCGACCTCCCGAGACGCCGGGGCAGTGGCACAGTCACGGACCGACGCCGACCTCCCGAGACGCCGGGGCAGTGGCACAGTCACGGACCGACGCCGACCTCCCGAGACGCCGGGGCAGTGGCACAGTCACGGACCACCGACGCCGACCACTCGGGACGCCGGGGCAGTGGCACAGTCACGGACCGACGCCGACCTCCTGGGACGCCGGGGCAGTGGCACAGTCACGGACCGACACCGACCTCCTGGGACGCCGGGGCAGTGGCACAGTCACGGACCGACGCCGACCTCCTGGGACGCCGGGGCGTCCCAGGGGTCGCCCGCACAGTCACGGACACGGATGCCGACCTCCTGGGACGCCGGGGCAGTGGCAAAGTCACGGACCACCGACGCCGACCTCTCGAGACGCCGGGGCAGTGGCACAGTCACGGACCGATACCGACCTCCTGGGACGCCAGGGAAGTGGCAAGTCACGGACCGACGCCGACCTCCCGAGACGCCGGGGCAGTGGCACAGTCACGGACCGACGCCGACCTCCCGAGACGCCGGGGCAGTGGCACAGTCACGGACCACCGACGCCGACCTCCCGAGACGCCGGTGCAGTGGCACAGTCACGGACCACCGACGCCGACCTCCCGAGACGCCGGGGCAGTGGCACAGTCACGGACCACCGACGCCGACCTCCCGAGACGCCGGTGCAGTGGCACAGTCACGGACCACCGACGCCGACCTCCCGGGACGCCGGGGCAGTGGCACAGTCACGGACCACCGACGCCGACCACCCGAGACGCCGGGGCAGTGGCACAGTCACGGACCACCGACGTCGACCACTCGAGACGCCGGTGCAGTGGCACAGTCACGGACCGATACCGACCTCCTGGGACGCCGGAGCAGTGGCACGGACCGCACCCTTGTCCATCGAATGAGTGACCAAGACCCACAGGCCACACTCCGTGCCCGACTAGCACGGCTGGACTTTTGGATTCAACTTTGCGGTTTGAAGTGTAAAGCTGCAGCAAGAGTACTGGGGCAAAATGTGCTCCTTGTTCAACACCAAATCAAGCTACAAAATCAGTAGATAAAGGTTCTGTAGGTCACGATGCTGTGAAAACAAACCACACGTGGTTGCTGCCAGCAGCAAAACAAATGCATTATTGTTCGAAGCAAGAGTTTCCGGTGTTGCAAAAATGCAGAAAACCCCAGTGTTTGGTTTTCGCCAACACTGCCAGTGACGTCAGTCAGCAGGAGAGCTGACCCCGGGTTCAGCGTGTCCAGCTGGTTGTTGGCGACCGGGACGACGTTGGCGATCGGCCACGTGTAGTTGAAGTACTGCGTGGGCGCCATCACCAGCGCCGGCTTATCCGTCACCTTGGGCGCCACCACCGCCACCGACATGGCCAGAAACGTGAAGAAGGCTGGCAGCACCATCTGCACACACACACACGCAGAACGCTGGTGCCGTCATTGCGTAATCATGCTCGCGCGCCGGTCGCGTGACATCGGTGTGACGTCAGAGGTCAAATTGTGAAATTCGGGTAGAAAACAGAAAACGAATACAAACATAACAGGACAATTATTTACATCTTAAGTCGAACATTTAGCTTTTGTTGACGTCTTCCAAAGGTCTACATGAATGCGGCGAATAAATGGGTACCTGGTATTAAAACACAGCCAGAATGAGTGACCTTCAATTGTCACTGACTGGTTTTAAATTGATGCTGGTCTGTATGCAAACTATAAGGCTAGAATCAGGTAATATAGTTGGTTGGTTATTGGTTTTACGACACGTCGACTGTTGAGTCCTATAGCGTCGCCAATCTCTCACACCGATTGGTCGCGGGCGAAGAGTAGCGACAGGTGAGACTCGAACCCACGATTGTGAGACGAGCATCTTACCCCTAGACCACCCGTCCCCAGGTCATACAGTTACCTACACGATGCATTATGTACCATCAGACATCTTAGTTCCATCTCTAGTAGCAAAATTAGAGTATGTTTATTTACATCTGAAACGCAAGTGAAAATGAGTTTGTACACACTGTCTGACATCACTGACACCCCGCGACAGTGAGGGTGAAGAGGATGCTACCGATATCAAACCATTGCTGACACCCCACACAAAAAATCAGCTTACAGAAACTGTACACTGTATTGCACCTTCTGGACATCGGTATTTTCGGAAGTATCGCTTACGCTTAGCACTATCAAATTCCAATCGAATTTAATCTTCAACTACGACTGCACATTTCACCTCGTTTGCCGTCTTCATGCCACCGGGTCAGCTGACAGCAGCTGCCAAACGCGCGCGCGCCTCACCCAGCTGACGAGCAGGGTCCAGTCGTGCCGCGAGCAATAGAAACGCTTCCGGAGCACGGCCATGAACTGCTGCCACAGCAGGCAGCGGCCGGTGCACCGATCTCCGGTGACGTCAGACTTGACCGAGCCGCCGTGAGGTGGCGCTCCGGTGACGTCAGACTTGACCGAGCCGCCGTGAGGTGGAGTTGCGGTGTCGTCACAATTGACTGATCCGCCGTGAGGTGGCGCTGCGGTGAGGTCACATCTCGCCCCAAGTTGGGGCGAGCCGGCCGCTCGCCCCGTCTCGTCCGAGAGACCGCTGTCGTCGACAGGGCCGGGCGCAGACGCGGCCACGACTGCGACGTCGTCTGCAGGCAGATCAGCGACGCGCGAGTGAAGATCCCCGCGCCAGGCGAAGACCACGTGGCTGTCGCCGACGTTCGGCGTGCCGTTGGTGATCGACATCGCCGCCGCACTGGCTGCAGCCTCGCAGCGCGCGTCACGGGCACATCGCTCCACACCCACCCCACACCTACCTCACACCTACCTCACACCTACGCCCACGGCACAGGAGCCACGCGCACCCCTGACTGCATGGTGCTGCAGCAGCCACACACACCTGATCACGTCGTACTAGAGCAGCCTCTCCACGCAGCAGCGGCTACACCCGCCAGATATTGATATCGATAGCTACGGATATTGTGAGCTACGAAAGCTGCCCCCGTCCCAAACCACACTATTTACTTCCTCTCGACTACACCGTGCTTGAGTAACAACACCAATCCATTCCCACACAATAACACAACAGCTGCACCCGCCACAAACCACAACATTCCCTCCTTTCCTCTGCCCACACGATGCCACAACAGCTACACCTGCCTGAAAGCACACCGTCCCACACAAGTCACAGCCACACTCGACCTCTCAGACCTACAGCCGCACTTGCCCGCTCAAGCCCACAGCCACACTTGACCTCTCAGGCCTACAGCCACACTTGACCTCTCAGACCTACAGCCACACTTGACCTCTCAGACCTACAGCCACACTTGACCTCTCAGGCCTATAGCCACACTCGACCTCTCAGGCCTACAGCCACACTTGACCTCTGAGGCCTACAGCCACACTCGACCAGGCTTACAGCCACCACTCAGTCCCACAGCAGGCCCACCCACCGTCGCCGTTCCGGGTGATGCGCATGAACACCTCCTCCATGGAGGTGGTCTGCACGCCGTAGCTGGCCACGCCCAGCTGCGCCATGCGCCGCTCCAGCTGGGTCATGAGGCGCGTCAGCACGCCGCTGCGCAGCTGCTGGCCGCACAGCAGGTAGTGCAGCTCGTGCGCCGAGCCGCGCACCAGGCGCGCAGAGCTCACGTGTTCGCGTATCAGAGACGTGACGGCCGAGCTGAGGACGCACGGCACGGCTGTGACGGCCGGGCCGGCCGGAGTGGGGACGTCACGGCTGTGACGGCCGACCGGAGTGGGGACGTCACGGCTGTGACGGCCGGCCGGAGTGGGGACGTCACGGCTGTGACGGCCGGCCGGAGTGGGGACGTCACGGCTGTGACGGCCGGCCGGAGTGGGAACGTCGCGGCTGTGACGGCCGGGCCGGTCAGAGTGGGTACGTCGCGGCTCTGACGGCGGTCAGAGTGGGGACGTCGCGGCTGTGACGACAATTAGAGTGGGGACTTCACGACTGTGACGGCCGGGCCGGTCAGAGTGGGGACGTCGCAGCTGACGGCGGTCAGAGTGAGGACGTCACGACTGTGACCGCGGTAAAAGTCACGGTTGTGACGGCGGTCAGAGTCACCGTTGTGACGGCGGTCTGAGTCACGACTGTAAGGGCACTACGATATTGGACAGTCACGTGACCAGTCACATGACAACTCTGAGATCCATCCTGTAGAGCATCATCTGAGCTGTCATGTGACATCATGTCATGTCACATCATATATAAAATTAACCTATCTTATGCTGCTTTACACAGGTGTCCTCTGGCTGAAAATCGCGGGAAGATGACGTCCCTGTGACGTCATTTTCGTTTGACCCAAGGCTGGGCTGAAAAGTTTGTTTCTGGTAACCTGTGCAGAATTGACTCAGGAACAGGTACTGGGCGTTTTGTGTCGATATTTCTAACCGTTTTTTTAGGTCTCGTGAAAATTCGCCAGGGTGTCAGATTCAAACCCCTTTCCAGCAAGGCGTGGGGTAAAGGCACGCCCTCCTTTGTCTCTTCATCCGTCTCTTGCAGTTATTGCAGTTAATTAACACCGTTAGAAACAAACATCGTTTATGGAAACATGACAGGGATTTGTTATTTTCTCTCCTCTTCTCTTGTGTTCTCTGCAAAAATTTTGAGACTACTGGATACTTCGGAGGGGATAGCAGCTTTCAATTAACCACAGAGAACATGTGTTGATCTAGACAAAGAGCAACAACCTGTTCTCATACTGTGTATGACATTTCGCGTCAGCCAAACGATATATCCTGCTCAGAATGGCCTCCAAACTTACATCCCATGGTGATGTATACCAAAGTCCCAGTGTTGTTGAGAAGGCAGGCACCAGGGCAACAAGTTTTGTGTTATGGCCTGAGATGGATGGTAACATATTACTAGGAAAATCCACGAAAAATACGAAATCACACTTCTCAAACCCGTCGATAAGCATATTGAAATAAAACAATACTTTGAATTCGTCTTCTTGTCCCTGATTCAGTAGTGTATCAAGGTTGATGCCCATTGATAATTGCACTATGAATGATGCATGATTAACCGTCTATACTTGATGCGATACTTGATTTGAAAGGCATTTCAAATGCCTTGTACAGCAAGTCCCTCATTCCTGTTTGAGAGAACCAACAAATTCCAACTTATCCGGCAACCGTAGGGACCGCAAACCTTCGTAACCTCAAGGACCATGCACACATTCCACAATTCACACCCCGAAAGTAGCACAATACAAAGAAACAGGGAGACTGCTTTTAATGGAAACAACCAGGAAGGTATTATTCAAACGAACAGTGTGAACATACCACCGACTAGCGCCATCTGTGATCACAGCTTGTACTTCCGACGCCGCACCGTAGACAGCCAGGAGGACATTGTTCAAACGGACAGTATGGACATACCGCCGACCAGCCCCATCTGTGGTCACCTCTGGTACTTCCGGTACCTCACCATGTCCATCCCAGTACTGCCATCTACCGACGACCTCACGACCCACCTCTGGCCGTGCCAGGTGTCGCCACCGGCGTCCGACGAGGCAGCCATCTCCGGCGGAGCGCCGGCGGAGTGCGGCCAGGCACGTACCACGTGCAGGTGATAGCCGGCTCCCAGGTGGCGGCGCAGGAACGTCGGCGAGCCCACGCACTTCACCTGAGGAGCAAGAGCGGCCGAACTGAGATCCACCCTCGAGTGATGCGGCCCGACACCATGCCAACGACCAGGCCTTGGTCAACAACTACCTGACACCCGGCTGACAACTACCTGACACTCGGTCAACAACTACCTGACACCCGGCTGACAACTACCTGACACTCGGTCAACAACTACCTGACACCCGGCTGCCAACTATCTGACACCCGGCTGACAACTAACTGACATCGAGCTGACAACTAGCAATATAACCCAATTGGGGTTGACGCACCCTAAAACCCCAATAATCAATCAATCAATCCGGCTGACAACTACCTGACAGCCGGTCAACAACTACGTGACACCCAGCTGACAAGTACCTGACACCCAGCTGGTACCCACCTAGCTCACAAAAAGTTCATACCATGCCGATACTTAGCTGATAACTGGATGATACCACATTTATACTACCTAATGTCCATATGGCACAGAGTCTGAAGTTAAGAGCGCCAGGGAATCGCATAGACCATCAACTTCATCACCACCTTTGCTCCTGATGATAATCGTGACACATGCGCACCAGGAGAGCTTCCATGAAAATATTCAAACTGCAAGCGGCAAAAAGCGATCGCATGGCACACACTAGCGGATTAGGGCACGAGGGCCATGCCCCCCCCCCCACCCCGACGGCCTGAAGCTTGCCCCTCCCCCAAAGGGAACTGTACAATGATCTCAAGATATCACATGACACATAAGATGGCATATAAGGCAGCTTGAGCTCATCAAATCACAAGAAGCTAAAGATGGAGCGTGTTTAAAATGGAATAAGAGCTAATTGCATATATTCAGTACAAAAAGCCGCCAGTGAGAGGAGCCGACACCGACCAACGCTACGCTGGGCAGGAGCGTCAGGCTTGCCTCTCGCTGACCTCGGGCACGAAGACCGGCGTAGGGTGTTTTACTTAATGTGATTGCTGGTAACATAAACAGAATACGTACCGATCGAATCTTCTCGATGAATGAAATCCAAAAAAGATACAACTTTTGACACACGAACGATCGGTAGAGGCATATTTCTCCACTGGATGGCAACACAGTTAGCCATAGGAATTTCGCTTCGTGCATGGCACAGATTGATTTTTTTTCTTCAAAAACATCCTCTGTCATAGGTTTTTTTATCATAGTCCATAATAACACCATAATTTCACCGGAAAGCCGTATTCTTTTCATAAGACGTTTGAGGCTAACATGCCCACGCCGACAGGCTGCCACGCTGATACACTTATAGGTTGTTCGCTCGGCCTTCGGCCCCGTTCGCAATAAATGGAATTTAATTTGTGTTTCCAATGGGTGGAGAGGTTTGGAAAACGCTGTGGGGGTCGCTCAGTACATGGAGGAAATGTGAGGCTGACAAATCCGATTGGGACTCGTCATGGGGTCTCGTGTCAAAAAGCTCAAAGTTGGAAGGCTCCAGTCAAAGCTAAAAATGTCCATCAGGGTTGGCCTGGATCTCTATAAGTGAATAGCGAAGTGCACTGCCACTATTGCTCCCACTGAAGTGGTTACAATTACCTGTTCGAAAAACAATTTCATGAATAAATTTTCTGAAGCAAAAACGCAATTTTGCCAAATGTAAGCATCTTGCATTTCATTTTACAAAAAGAAGGACAATTGCACATTTGTAATACAAAAACAATGATAAAAAATAACGGGAACGCAAAATCAAGTGGCCGAAATCAAAGTTTCGGTTTTGACAACGTTCGGTTTTGAGAGGGGGTAGAGGCGGAAGCTCAGAAATTTAACTACCCGAAATCGGCGGACTAGATACGCCGGTAATGGCATACAAGCATAAGTTCGAAGATGGTGAAAACGGGTTCGCAAGTTACCACGTAGATCAAGGGGCACCACCGCGCAGCATAATTTTACGCAATCGAGAGTCGCAGGGCTTGCATGCTTCAGCACAGGTCTCCAGTAGCAGACGGAACAGCTACCTTGCCCGCCGACAGAATGGCTATCCGATTGGCCAGCACATCCGCCTCTTCCATGTAATGCGTGCAGAACAGAATCGTCCGACCTGAAACACACGCGCACACACACACTTTATATCAGCTTAGTGGATGGAGAACAGAATCGTCTGAACTTATATATACACACAGGTTATATCTAACGTGATTATCTAACGTGATATATCTAACGCGACAGGTTATATCTAACGTGATCCGCTCAGTGGGAGGAGACCAGAATCGTATGAGATCAATATAGACACATACCATATCTAGCATTATGTCCGTTTAGAGAGTGGAGAACAGAATCGTCTGAACTGAAATGTAGACACATGTTATATATATATATATATATATATATATATATATATATATATATATATATATATATATATATATATATATATACATGTGGTGGATGCCATGCCATGATGCTATAGTGGATAAATATTACAGCCAAGGGGACGAGTAGTCTAGGGGTAAATTGCCCGTCTCACAATCGAAAGATTGTGGGTTCGAGTCTCACCTGTCGGTACTCTTCGCGCGCGACCAATCGGCGTGAGAGATTGGCGACACTACATAACTCAACGGTCGACGTGTCGTAAAACCAATAACCACCACAAGGAGTGTTGACTTCCATAGGGCAAGTACGGCAGCCGATATACCATAGCATTCTGGAGTGGCATGCCAAACCATGTTCACATTCAACTTGACACAATATTGTGCCCACCCTAAGTTGAGTACGAAAATATCCCCCATCTTTCCAGTGGCGTAGCCAAGGGTGGGGGTGGGGGGGGCGCAGGGGACAGCCGCCCTTGGAGTATCAGAGGGGAGCCCTACAGGCGACCGCCTTGAGGAGCTCACAGGGACCCCTCAAAGCATCGGCGCAGGGTCACTTGGGCCGACGTGTAGGGCCCCCGGCCTGACGAAAGGGACCCGGGCTGATGGAAAGAGTCCCGGGCCGATAAAGAATGGCCCGAGTCAACGGAGAGTGCCCTCGAGAAGATGTTGAGGGCCCTGATCTGGGCAAACGTGAAGGGCTTCCAGGTCGATGGAGGGGCTCCGTATCGTTGGTAGGGCCCAGGGCTGACGGAGGGGGCCCTGGCGGCGGGGCCCAAGACGAAGAAAGTGCCCCTGACCTGACGCGGAGGATCCAAACTTTTGAAAAGGGGCTTCCAGCCTGTCGGAAATGGCCCTGGATCGCCAAAGAAGGCTCCTGAAACGACGGAGGTGGCCCTAGTTTCGGAAGGAATCTCGGGCCGTCAGAAAGGACCCTTGGACGTACGGATCGGGCCAAAGTCGTACAAGGGTCCATGGCCTGATGGAGGGGCCCAAGCTCTTGAAACAGGGCGTCCGGCCCGACAGAGGAGGCCATGGATCGCCAAGGAGGGCCCCTGCGCCGACTAAGAGAACCCCTAGCCGCTGGACGACCTTTGACCATCGGAGAGGGCCCAGCGCTGGCATGCAGGGCCCCTGGGCCGACGGAGGGGGCCGAAGCCGCACAGGAGCCCATTGCGTGATCGAGAAGGCCCAAGCTCTTGAAAGAAGGGCCTCTAGCCGTACGGAGTGTCCTAAGCCATGACATAATGCCTCTGAGCCGACGGAGGGGCCCCGGGTCGGACGTCCGGGGCAGTGGATCGGCTTTGACTCACGCTGGAGATGAGCTCAGAGCTGACAGCAGACCTCACGCTGATGAAGAGGCCTTGGGGATACGGAAACGGTCCGGGGCAAAGCGGAGGCTTCCCGGTGCTACGTGAAGTGCTTGTTAGCACACGCAGGGGCCCCGAGCTATTAAAAGGCAGTGGCGTAACCTAGGGGTGAAGGGGTAACTACCCACTGGCGAGTCTAATGGACCCTCCAAGCGACCGTCTTCGGGGGCCCGCAAGGTATATAGCTGAGGTAAAATTAAAGCGCATCTAAGTTTGTGTGAAAAGAGCTCTTGATGTCTGAAGACGTCCGTCCTGAAGGTTGGCAAGAGCCGTGCAGACAAGAGGACCCGCCCGAGAGCTGGCATGCCCATGTCAGCTGGAAAGAGCGACTGGAAAGGGCCCCTAACAGCTGAGGAATAAACAGGGCACTGAGGGCCAGAGGTGGCTGGGATGCTCTTGGGGTTTCAAAAGGCCATTGAGGGATAACCAGGACTCATAAGAGCTGACAAGGACTGGTGGGGGCCCATCTCAGAGCTAAAATTCCCCCGGGATGAGAGCCGGAAAGGGCTATTGAGGACTGTGATGGGTCGCTACAAGCAGCAGAGGGTACTGAGGGATGTTCGGTCTTCTCCGAGTCAGATAAGACCGAACTGGGATTCTCCTGAGCAGGTGTGTGGGATTCTATTCAGTTGGGAGGGCTTCAGCCTCCCCAACTTGCAGCTCAGCCCCCCTCCCCCCAACTTGGCAGCCAGTCTCCCCAACTTTGGAAGTCAAACCCATTAAAAATCCAAGCATTGCTGCATAAATGTCGAGTACGACATACTACTCGGGTTCAACCTAAGTAAGTGTAAGATTGCCCAAAATTTATAATGATTGGTGACGATATTCTCGCAGTTCTTCTAAGTATTCCTTAGTATTGGTGGTGAATGTCCCTGGATGTTCTGTTCTTCTAAGCCTGCCAGAGTTCTGAATTTTGTTTGTATCAAATTTACCTTCGGTGTATCCTTTTCATTATTTTCATTTCTCACGCTGATTGTGAAAACAAAATATCCTTAAAAATCGGAGATATTAAAAAAAATTGTTTGAAGAATTTCAAATAGGAAATTTTAAACACAAAGCCACACCTCTGTTAATGTGAGGATGCTCACGTTTTCAATGGGGCTTACCGATACTTCAGTAACATTTTGTGTTATTCGCTTTGTATGGCGACGATAAGAATCGACACAGTGACTATCACAATTGCTTGTAGCGTTTATGCACGTCGAAAAAAAAATCACCACGTCCTCTTTCCACCACGAGTTTTCGAAAACTGATTCGTACACTGCTCCGGCTCTGCCAAGCCTTTTAGCTGTTCCCTTCCCGATGTCAACCCCTCTGTTGTCCGCCGGCATCAACGCCGGCGCCTTCATCTCCCTCGGAACCGCCACCAGGTTGGAGAGTATTGTTATGTACGGGTGGGGAGTACGGATATATGTACGAAGTACGGATGGGGTGGGAAGGAAGACATACGCGAGACAAACACCTCGGCTTATATTTGCCTTTAACACATAGTCATCAACAGTCCACAGAGACGCAATGCTTTTTCTTCAGCACAAAATGATACACCTGTCTAACACTGATCGCTGACACAAAGTGATCCTTATGTTTGTTATAGGTACCTACCTACCGCGCAAGATGCAATATGTAGGTAATAGAACCTGATATAATAGGGTTGGGTTGCGTTGTTTCGATGTTTGATGTTATTCAATACATAGCAGTTGTTCCGAAGTACAATTGCGTCGCTACGCGTAAACAAACCCATTGGTGACCTATGGGTAACTAGTGACCTTGAAATTCGTGATGGTTTTAAAGGGAACTATACGATCTACATTACAACGGTATGAACGTTTTTTCTTAGAAAAACGTTTTCCAATCGTATGTCTGAATGCCATTGTTCTACCTCACGCAGCTTTGCAATGGAAAAAAAGCTTACACGAAATCCGTCCTAACCTGGAAAACGCAAAATCGCAAAAGCTCATGAAGAGCAGACGGCCATATAGGATAAGATAGATATAATATAATAATAAGAACGCATTTTGTTTTGGTCCGTGAAATCATGCCAACTTTTATTTCCGCCGTCAAATTTGTCACCTTCGATGGGCTGGGGATCACGGGAGGTCACGAGGTCATGAGGTCGCGAGGTCAAATGTAGGAAATACGATTTTTTTCTCGGGATTGTTTCAGTTGATCCTTTTTCTTCTGAAGTATATATCATTTGCTACCCTTTCCGCTTCTTATTGATGATACATCTATCCATCGTCAAACAAACCCATGTTATTTTGTTATTTAACGAAAATTATGCCGGAGGCTATAGCTGAAACACCTTTGACCGAATCGGGCTGAAATTTGCACAGCCGTATTCAGAGCCAAAGACTAGCCTGTGAGCAAATTTGGTCTCCATACAAATTCATACGGTGAAGTGCATTGGTCGATCTGTCGTGGAACGCACCACCTACGGTCAAGCTCAAACACGATTACGAGTCAAAACGCTTGAAAACAACCGAGAAGAGAAAATTCGGAAATGCATTGAAAGCACTTACAGTGATATGATACTTCTGGCTACTTTCCTCAAAGCGAACCTTCAGAAAGCAACGGCGCCGAGTGGAAAACCGTACCCACGGGGGGACTCGAACCCCCAATCTTCGGTTTAGGAGACCGACGCCTTATCCATTAGGCCACGCGGGCCCAGTCGGATTGGCGCTTAATATGGCATAACGTTACAAACGATATATCATGAGCCACACATGGTTCGTCATCACTTCGGTACATAATTCAGTAGTCATATGCAAGGCAGACGAGCTGAAGCATAGCTAATGGTGGAGTTTCCCATCTCTTTGGAGTGGCTGAAACTTTACCCATGTTCGGTTCAGACCCTCCCAATAAATATATTCTAAGCATTGGAACCTTACGGCCGAGCTTTTCCAATGGGTGTTTAGTTCATGCATTACTCTATTCTCCCAATAATCTAATTAAAGCTCTAGCTCCTTGATGAAGCCGTCAGAACAAGGGTCGGTATAGATAGACGCTCTAGGGGAAAAACAATGATTGACAGAGAGGGCACAACACAGTGAATCATTGTGGGCAGGGAGGGCGCCACCGGTCGGGCACGATACAAATGAGGGCGCCACTTGCATTGACTGTAAGTGTGCGGGGATGTGGCAAAATTACGAGACTAAATCGAAAGGTGCCCAGGAAGTAGAACGTAATTTTGAAGGGGCACCATTTTCCCGGAGGGGTGCCACTGGTGAAGATAATTTCAAGGTAGTGGTGCACTAGTGTCGCTTAAAGGGTGCCTTATCCACTCGGAGCACTTTCGGCTCAAGCATTCCAGGGGGAACCTCGCCGGGCCAACAAAGCGCCATCGCCTGAACCTCGCCCGAGCAACAAAGTCCCGGTATCCTGCCCCGAGGGTGGGATGTCGGGCAGGTCGAGGTCACCTGGCCGCGCCACTGGCCGGCCGGCCGCCGGAGCAGCCGCGGTGCGCGCGCTTGTGTGGCGGGTGGCAGTGTTGTTCATTTTCTACAGAGCGAGCCGGCCTGCCGTGGGGGCGGTAAGCAGTGAGGACATTTCGTGTGGCTTGTTGCCGTGCGTATCGTGAATCACGGCAGCAGATACCGCACCAGCGGAATTGGACGCCGTATTTGAAGACGTCGATGAAGGGAGGCGTGGCACACAAGATAGAGAGAAGCAGACGCAAGCGGCAGTTCTCTTTGCCATGAATGGTGATGGCGCTGGAAGAGAAGTAACAGGGGAGACGGAAAAATACGCACAACTCGAGTAAAGAAAATTACGGCACGGATAAGGTAGGTGAGAACCCTTGTAAACTAGATAGTGATTCTCCTGAGGCTATGGAGGCGGTAGTGGAGCAGGTGACTGAGGTGATCAGGCTCACGGAATAGAAATTAACCAACATGGAGAGCAGCATGAAGGTCTTGGAAAGAAGTTATTGAAATAAAGATGCAGAAGCAAAGGAACTACAGTGCACGGTCAGATCACGGGAAGAAGAGATTAAACGTGAGGAGGAACAGCTAGCGTGTAGGGACCCAAACCGTCGTATGAGCAGCCTAATTCTCAAATGTGGAATTTGGGAAGACAGAGAGGAGAGCGTCGAAGATGGTGGTGTCCATCCCTGGTGGCGTTTCGATCTGTTTGTGATAGCGACAACGTCTGGTTACATTAGTCGGAGACCACGCCGCCATCGTCGAATTTTCCAACACAAGGATATCAGAAGGCGGATGCGACGCAACAGAACCGGCATCAGCGGAACCAGTTCGCGTGTAACGCTGTACATCGAGTCGCTGCCACCTGTCGCTGTCGCTGTCACCACGCTGTCTTCTTCAGATTGGACAGCGAGTCTTGGGTACGCCTGGTCTCCAGCTTGGACCAGGTGACTTCACTCCTTGGCGGCTCCGGATCTGTGCCGACCCGACTGCCGGTGGAGAGAGGACGAGTTGGCGGCGCCAATCGTACGGCGCCTGACTCTGGCCGTGCGCCGGCCGGGGAGAGAAGAAGACCAGCATGGTGGCGGCCACCCGGCGCAGACTTCTCGGAGCCGCCGCCGCCGCCGCTGCTGCTGTCTGGTCAGTCCGCCTCTGCGGGCCCGCCGCCGCTGCTGCCTGGTCAGTCCGCCTCTGCGGGCCCGCCGCTGCTGCCTGGTCAGTCTGCCTCTGCGGGCCCGCCGCTGCTGCTGTCTGGTCAGTCCGCCTCTGCGGGCCCGCCGCCGCTGCCGCCTGGTCAGTCCGTCTCTGCGGGCCCGCTCTCTCGGGCCCGGACGGTGCGGAGCTGTCTGGTCGTCGCAGCCGTCGTCGCGGCCGATGGGCGGGGCTCAGCCGTCGCAGCCTTCACAGCGGCAGCGCTGTCTGGTGCCGCCGACCCACGGTTCGACCCCACAGGTGAGCAGACGGCACTACAGGCGGCACGAGCCGGTGCCGTCGACTGCCCCCACCCCCCGCACGGGACTGGAGCGGCAGGAAGAGCCGGCGGCGGCGGCTCCGACGGCCGTGCTGGACACGATGCTTGACTCTTACGCGAATGGCTTACAGCAGGCTTTGATCTTCCACGATGCGTCGGAACCAACACTGATTGCCACTGTAAAGTGTTGCTGTGATTGTAGTCTAACCGTCGGCTGGGGTGGGTTTGGGCGGCGGAGCGGCGGTTTATGGTGTTGACTTGTTGGCTCGGTGAACTACGCCCTTGCCACTATTGCCGGATTGGACCGAACGTAATTACAATTTGCAAGACTGGGCTAAATGCACAGCCATCTGGTAGCGAGTTATCATATAGTATCTACAAACGAGGAAGTTGATTCATCTGAACCTTCACGTTTAATACATTAAAAGTGTCGTTAAAAAACAACTTTCGCAAGTGGTAATGAAATAGGACGCTTTGTTCATACATGTTCCGATATTCCTTATTATATATCATTACATTCGACTAAACATCATTACATGCATCATTAATGCGACCGCCCTTCGGCCCGTCAACCAGCCATTATATGTAATCGCCATTCGACCAGTCATTACATGTGACCGGCCTTCGGCCCGTCAACCCGACATATATGACCGCCCTTCGGCCAGTCGACCCTTCATTATATGCCTTTCGGCTAGTCGACCCGTCATTACACGTGACCGCCTCTCGGCCCGTCACGTGCATCGGTTCGCGGCCCAAGCCGCGGCGTTTTTCTCCTTGTGGACCTCGGCGCCGAGTGCGGGGTTGGGCCGGCTCGATCTGTGCCTGGACGCTCGGAGCCCGCTGGCTGGCTGGGCAGTTCGGGCGGCGTAGCCGTCGGGTACGCTAGGCCGGCGCACCGACAGCTACCTACTGATACAATGATACAATGCTGGAAATTCAACAAATTATGCATAAAGGACGATCAATTCGTCTCTCTGATCAGGAGCAAAATACAAGAAATAATTACCCACGCGTGGACAATGATTAATCGTACTGAACCCTCCTAGAAACACGGCTGCGTTCTTCATGGAGAAAGTGTTAAACATGTCTCAAACAAAAAGCGTAATTGCGTTCACATTTTGGACCAACTCGAGACCCAAATAGATGAGAAACAGGGCAACGTTTAGACAACGAACTCAATACTCTACTTTACAGATGCGACGAATTTATTTCTGGAGGGGATATGAAAAGGCGCACGAAGTTCGTTGGCGATCCCTGGCGGAAAATGCACAAAAATATATTTGTAACTTGACCACACTGTCGAAGAAATATTATCAAGTCCATGTAAACAAATAACCATTTAGTAGCACAATCTGGTATGACATATACTGCTAGGATAGGCAAAATTTATTTCCAAGTAGTCGATTTTCGGTGGGCTCGACCGGTGCACTCTGGCATCTTAGAGGGGCGCCACATCTCCATGGGACGTCCTTCGAGCCGAGGGCGGAGGGGGCGATGGCTTCCTTTGGATCCGTCCCTGGTTTGGCTGTCCACAGTTCAGAGTTCCTTCCGGGTTTATGTCTGCATTCATGCTGGAAAGCTCGTACTAATAGTGTCATCATAATTTCGAATGGGTTCGAGGTGGTTGCAAGAAAAACGTTGCGCATCCTTTAACCCTCTCCGTCTTTCCAATCATATCCTCGCACCCCGTCTCTGGGTGGGGGGGTGATAGAACCCCCCTCTAATCTACAAACTAAGCGTCGCACGAATACAAAAGAGGTGATATCGGAAAGCGCTCGACGAGTAGGGCCAGAAACCAACCCAAAAATTTTACCCCCCGAAAAAAGAGTGACGTCACTAGGTTTTCACGACTTCCATCATTTTTTGGGCTCTGGGGAGTTCATTTTGGGGGAGATTTGAAGAAAAAATATTTGAAATCAGAAAAGGAAGGCGAAATCGACCATGGCCCTAAAATTTCCCCGCACCCAAAAATCACAATTTTTATTTGAGATTTCAAAACTTTGAGTTTTCAATTTTCTATAATTTTTATTTGTATAATTCGTAGAGCGGACCGAAAAACGTTGTTCCAGGCCAGCTTGCTCCTATAAAAATGCTTCATTTAGCCAGAATCTTCGATTTTAGCCCTAATGGGCAAACATGCAAAACTTGTCAGTAATCAAAAACTGGAAAATATCAAAAATTCCTCTGGTGCGTTTTGTTTCATCCCTAAGGATAAGGAAACGCTGAAAATTTCACTAAAATATCTTTATCCATTATAGCGTGACGACTGGTTGAACTTTTCTGGAAGTGACCTCACTTGACCTTGACTAGCCCGTTGACCCTAGATGACTTGACCTCAAAAGTTTCACACAACATGCCAAATTGATGTGGGAAAAGGTATGCCAAATTTCGTCGCGCTGCTGCTCGCCGTTCTTTTACTATCAGCGGAAAACCTCAGGGAGGGGTGGGGGGGGCGCATATCAACCCCCCCCCGAGACGGCGCGAGTTAAACAAAAAATGTTTCCTAGGAACACAGAATATGGGTAAAGTTTAATGTTAATGATTTTGGCTGGAACAAACTGCCATTATTTATTTCATCGTCACCTTGATTTGAGAAACTTGGCATTCGATGTACGCCGATACGAACAAAAAGCAGCACCACTACAACAACAAAACTGTCCTGAATTGTCCGAAAGGTTAGGAAAACTGCTTAGCCAGAAGGAGCGCAATTGCAATATATTCGGAGAGCCTGGCAACATACAAAGCATGAAATGAACTGATCCTTTAGGTCGCGCGTTAAAATCTGCACTTATATGAGGAGCTCGGACGAACAGTGGAGTGGCTGAAGCCTTTCCAAACCGAGAGCAGACTCCACCTACGCCAGCGAAGCGGGAGCACTGATGTGGCGCCGAGCACTCTTGCCGGGCCGGCAGCGACGCAGCACCCCGCTCCGTCCATTGGTCGGCCCGTCAGCAGACGGCCCTGGGCCGCGGACGCACGCGCCCCGCCGCGCGATCCGGCCGGGTGTGCTCCAATTCCGACCCCCTTGGTGCGGTCCAGCTCAACATCGGTCTGGTAAGGTCTGGTCTGGTCTGAGCACGATCACGGCATTCAATTTTCGCTGAGAAAAGACTCCGAAACCCGCTATGACGTCCCAAGAATATATTGCGACAGAGATAAAATGAGGGGCTGCTAAACTGCCCAAATCGCCATCTGGCTGGAGCTATGTATGAGTGACAAGTTCGGATCCACATATTTCCCAGATTATTACCGGTCGCCGCACACATCCTACAGCACCCCGACTAGCGTTGCTCGAGTATTGATATGCCTGATGAGCAATCCCGAACTTTCGGCGAGGAGCTTGTTTTCGTAATGCAATCATATTTATTGTTCGCAGGAACTTCTACGAGTGCAAGACCTAAGTTGGGCTCACTTACCTCACACCATGCTCGTCCTACACCATGCTTGTTCTACCTTCACCCGACGAGGTGGCCCCATTATAAATTTCCCGGACCTCTTCTGCCATTTTGAGAACAAATAACGAGAGGTTCAAACAAAACTAAAATGCTATAACTGGTGAAGGCTCCTTGTATTTTCCAAAGTCAATGACACAGAAGTGAGCGTCGATGGGAGCAGCTGGCTGCCATACATCTGTCGGTGACGCTCCACAGAACGCCTGCGCCACGTCACCAACTGCGGCCTGCGCGTCATACTTACGCCAGTGACACGGCGCTTGATGTCTCTTTTTTCTTCTTTAAAAAAAATAAATTTAATCCGAGTTCTTGCTGAGGTGGCTTTATGAACCAGGATCCCATTGCTAAGCAGAGCTTGTGGCGTGAACCCTGACCCCACCACCCGATCTATGAATTCCAGTTCAACGGCAGAATTTTGACCGAAAGTTTAACGTGCCGTCAATGCACAGAGGCCGCCCAGTAGCTCGTCCCCGGCCTTATCGGGCCAGCTGCCAACTGACCCTCCCAGCCAGGGGCTAAATGCGAGCGCGCGAAGCGACTCGAATCCTGTGTCGCCAGGACAGGGGAGACCAGAGCAGGCCAGCGCCCCAACCAACTGCGCTACCGGGGCGGCAAAGACGGCCAGCGCTCTTAGAAGACTAAATCGCAGCGACGACACAATGCGGCTGTCTCACAATTCTCAAACTGGACAAGCGCTGTTTCACAGTCCACGGGTCAAACTGGATAACCGCTGTCTCGCAGTTAACCGCTGTCTCATAGTTCACTGGTCAAACTGGGTAACCACCATTAACAATGAGTCAAGCGAGCTATTCGCTATTCTGCTGACTCTGTCAGCCGAGGAAAGGATTTCGTGACCATGCAATCGTCAATGTTAGCTACGGGCGATCACGCTTGAAAAGGGAATTAAACATTCATTACATGGCAGATACGCTGCATATTACCGAGGGATGCCAACACACATCCTGTGCGGCCCGTTTCGAGCTTCGTGTGGGTGCTTTTCAGCTTTAAATCGGCTGCTACGTCTCCTTAACTTTAGCGATAATCATTATCAGTGTCCGTAACTCGAACGGTGTTCTCGTGCATTCAGGAGTTATTGGGTCCTCTCGGTATTCTTTGCTGCTGTTGGTGATCCATGATGGTTTTCGTTCACTCGCACGCACGTGTTTCAGGAACATTGATGGGGAGTTGTACCGCTCTGTGACTCTCCCGTACCGCTGCAGTGCGAGAACTTGTTGACTAGCACGGAGACGGGAAAGCCGACCACAGCGTAGCCAAAGCAGGTACAGAAGAAACCACTGCCCTCCCACCGGTAGTAAACGGATATATGTCTCCATAGCCCACCGTTGTCACGGTAACCACAGACCACCACAAGCACTCTGGAATGGGTTCCACCCTCTCCCAGCTGCTTCAGCTGGGTCTTCTCCCAGCTGCTTCAGCCAGTAGCAGAGGCCGGCGAAGATCACGACAGCCCCCGACCGGACGAGGAAGCAGAGTCCGAGGTACGGCGCCGCGGCCGCCGCCGGACGTCGGAGCGTGACTGCGGCTGGCGTGTGCCGAGCAAACCGGAGTACGCGCAGCACCAGCACCAGCACCAGCTGGCACAGCCGCCAGAAGCCGACCACATTGCATAGGTGCGCACGTTCTGTGGTCCAATGCTGACGAGCACAGGCGCCTTATATATAAACAGTTCATCGAGTCCAGCAGGAATCGTGCTCGATCGGCGCAGGGAATGAACCGCACGGTCAGCCCGCTCAGCAGCAGCAGCACGCAGACGGCCTCCACGTGCTGCATGACCGCTGCAGTCGAAGCGCCTCTAAACTCCGACGGCCTCCACAATCCAGCAGATACTATAGCTGTCGGCGTCCCATTCGAGGCGAGGCGGAGACGCCACCACCCACGTCAGCACGGCGGCAGTGGTGACGAGCAGTGACGCGGCGACGACGCGTGGCGCGCGGCTCGGGTAGTCCAGCGCCGTCCAGACTTGGCCGCGCCAGCCGGCGGCGGTCGGCGGCGCAGGCGGCTCGTCGATGCCGTCCGGGCGGCGGCGGTCTGCAGCGGCGCAGGCGGCTCGTCGATGCCGTCAGGGCGGCGGCGGTCTGCAGCGGGCAGGCGGTCGATGCCGTCCGGGCGGCGGCGGTCTGGCGGCGCAGGCGGCTCGTCGATGCCGTGGGCGGCGGCGGTCTGCAGCGGCGCAGGCGGCTCGTCGATGCCGTCGGGCGGCGGCGGTCGCAGCGGCGCAGGCGGCTCGTCGATGCGGTCCGGGCGGCGGCGGTCTGCAGCGGCGCAGGCGGCTCGTCGATGCGGTCCGGGCGGCGGCGGTCTGCAGCGGCGCAGGCGGCTCGTCGATGCGGTCCGGGCGGCGGCGGTCTGCAGCGGCGCAGGCGGCTCGTCGATGCCGTCCGGGCGGCGGCGGTCTGCAGCGGCGCAGGCGGCTCGTCGATGCGGTCCGGGCGGCGGCGGTCTGCAGCGGCGCAGGCGGCTCGTCGATGCGGTCCGGGCGGCGGCGGTCTGCAGCGGCGCAGGCGGCTCGTCGATGCCGTCCGGGCGGCGGCGGTCTGCAGCGGCGCAGGCGGCTCGGCGATGCGGTCCAGGCGGCGGCGGTCGGCGGCGGCGCAGGCGGCTCGTCGATGCGGTCCGGGCGGCGGCGGTCTGCAGCGGCGCAGGCGGCTCGGCGATGCGGTCCAGGCGGTGCGCGCGCATCTCTACCTCGTCACCCAGTGGGTAAACTTGCAGGCCGTCGGGAAACACGGCGCGCGGCCGCTCATCAGGCCGCCGCTCTGGTACACGCACAGCACGCCCGCGAAGCTACAGCTGCTGCCGTCGAAAACGACCTCGCCGCGAGCCGCGTCGTGGAAAGCGCTTCATTTTCAGTGGCAATATAACTAGTGGCAATGTATGGCCAGTGCAGACATGGGCTATGCCGTCGCTGAGCTTTAGTGGAATGGATGCCCTTCAATTTGTATGACACTGAACTTTGCACGCATGAACTTTGCATGGACGGAACTGTCCGAAAATTCTGAATACCCCTCTAAGTGATGGGAAGTAGTGGACGAGCATGGTTTTCTGGATTGCCGGCATCCAATTATTGTACACTTTGAGACATCATGCACTACTTTAACATCTGCGTGTACTGGTGTTGTGACCATACCTAATCATGTCCACGCGTTGCGCTTATTGATGTGACCTGATGGTACACGTGCGCTTTCAATCACACTTATTCTGCAACTGCGATAATTTTACACCCCGAACCAGAAGCCAAATCCGAAAATCCAACTCTAGGGACCGGGGGTGGGGGGTGAATTTTACCGCGGCAGAATTCATGAGCACCAAAAGGCAACTAAAATGTAAGCTTCACTCATGCTAAACAATCAAGAACATCCAGGTCAATCAGTATCATCACGGCTGATTGATTTACGGCGGAGCGACCACCCTGATCATTTTACGCCAATTCCATCGGTCATAACATGCATGTGTTCATATTGAGGGAGGAATTGCTCGGCACGTTGCAGGTGACCATGACAATAAACCTTTGCAGTAGCCTGAAATAGGCAATGTTTTGCTCCTGTACAGGAATATTTATGGGCCACATGCAAGAGCAGCACAAAATTATTCGTATAAGCAATTCATTTTGTTTTCCATTATCTTCGTTTTGTTATCTTAATTTAATAAATACACGACAGACTTCATCCATGTCCTCCACCTTGCCCTTGGTTGTTGGCATTCCCGGCAGAACATTGAATTAGGAGAACCCACTTTTAATGAAGCATTAGCTAGCTCTGGCCACAGTGTGGCTAAAGCTATTTCAAGAATAGCATTAAAAGCCGCGGCAATTTTGTTTTGCTTTCCCTTCTTCTGACATTTGTTCCCTCCTATCACCATGCCTTTGACAAGATCTCACTGGTCATCAACTCACAGCTTCTCCATCCACAACTCCTGTCTCCTCCGGAGACTCACCAACCATCTATTCCATTGGTCACCGTCTCCATAGACAGCTCCTCTGTCTCCTCTGGCGACTCGCTAACCATCTATTCCATCGGCGGGCAAGGCCACCAAATGTATTAAATCAACACCCATGAAGCTGGGTACGGAAACTACAGAGCACAACGAAGCTTAGAAGACATCCTAGTGGTAACCGTAGTGCTGGATTATTAAATGATTTATTCAGTAGACAACGTAATGAAGTTTATGCTAGATTGCATCATAAAGTAAGCTGATATTAATAGCATTCGAAAAGTTGGTGGAAATATAGCACATCAAGTAGGGAACAGCTCCAGTACCTGTTGTCTGACGCATCATTGAAATGGCTTCTTTCACACAAAAATAAAAAAATACTGGTGGTGGGGTGGTGCTGACAACACGTATTTTGCCGGGCATGCTAGGATTGCTCTTTTGGGAACAAATTATCATCCCCCCAAAGAAACATTGGATTTTCAAACCATTAACGACATTTAAATCTGGTGGATGTTATCCATCGTCTAAAGCCATGATCCATTTAGAAACGGAGTTTGTGTTAGGCAAATCCATTCATGATGGTCCGAACACACCACAACATAGCTATGCAGTAGTGCAGTTGAGTGACCATGACTGACGCCATTTTACACACGTCTGCCGGTCACACGTGACGCATCCGAGACGTCTGGCGAGTGTCATAACGTGTCCCCTCCACCTCCCACACACTGACGCGGGACAGGCACACCGAGGCTCGCACAGAGGCGGAGCTGGCGCGTGTCGCTCACCTGGCTTGTACTTGACGATCAGTCTCCAGATGGCGCGGCGCGAGCGTCATCACGTGTGTCCCCTCCCCTCCCACACACTGACGCGGGACGGGCACACAGAGGCGGAGCTGGCGCGTGTCGCTCACCTGGCTTGTACTTGACGATCAGTCTCCAGATGGCGCGGCGCGAGCGTCATCACGTGTCCCCTCCACCTCCCCACACTGACACGGGACGGGCACACAGAGGCGGAGCTGGCGCGTGTCGCTCACCTGGCTTGTACTTGACGATCAGTCTCCAGATGGCGCGGCGCGAGTGCGGGTCGACGCCGGCCGTCGGCTCGTCCAGCACGATGCACCTGCTGCCACCTAGGAACGCGATCGCCACAGACAGCTTGCGCCGCTGGCCGCCAGAGAGCACGCGCACGTCGCGGTCTCGGCTCTTCAGCAGATCAATGTCGGCGAGAACACTGAAAGCATCACATCTTAGCTACCTCATGCAACACTTGGCTTCCATACCTTACTACCCTAGCCACCTTCACCTTCCAAGCATAGGCATGGAACAAATAATCTACGGTCGAGTTTAGAGTTGACAGAGCATGAACTTCTCATGCTAACATCCTCAAAGAGAATATCAAAGACCTAGGATTACATTTTCCGAGGTTGACGTGGCAGTTCACGACAATTATTGGCGGCTGGTGGCTTCAAAAGTGCTATGGTACACGGCACATGGCGGCTCTGATGTGCTTTACTGAGCTGCATAAACTCAGTAAGGTACGGGGGGGGTTGTGGGTTCGAGTCTATGTGTTTTTGGGATATGCGACACTTGTGTCGACGGTCGTAAACCAAAAACCCCACCAAACTAATTTTTTTTGCCGGCTGTAAGGTGTTCTTCTGTGTAGACCGGTACCGAGCATTGATCTTATTTTATCCCAGAATTATGTCCATCGCATTAAACAAAAATCATCTAGTCCTTATCTCTGATATGCGTCATTCGACAATTGCACGCTGTTCGTAAAAGACAGCCACACAGATGCCTTCCCTCCCCCGGGAAGCCCGCACGCCATAACCATACCCATATCTTAAAGGCATCGGTGGTTATCCACGGCGAGAACATGTTGCCCACGTCAAAACCGATCCCATCGAATCCCTGGCTCCCCTTCCAGTCCAGCTGACTTGCTCCTCCTCAACATTCCCAAGTCCGTCCCACACCTCATCTCCCCTTCCTATCATCGTGGACACTGCACGACGAAAAAGTTGCCATGAACAGTCCACCACGCCCCCCCTCTCAGCCCGTTCAGCTGAGCGCACCTGATCGTCTGCTGGACGGCCTCGTCGGCGCCGGCGCCGCGCATGCGGCCGTAGAACCAGACGTGCTCGGCGGCCGTCAGCCCGTCCACCAGCACATCCTGCTGCGGACAGAAGCCGAGGAAGCGGCGCAGCGCGGCCAGCTGGCCGCGCGGGCTGGCGCCGTACACCGACACTGAGCCAGAGCAGGCCGGCAGCAGGCCCGACAGGATCGACCTGTCGCGGCACGCCCATTTACCGGCACGACGAAGACACACTGGCGGAGCAGGCCGGCAGCAGGCCCGACAGGATCGACCTGTCGACGGACACACGCCAATCATACCGGCAGAGGACCAGAAGACCGACACTGAGCCGGAGCAGGCCGGCAGCAGGCCCGACAGGATCGACCTGTCGACGGACACGCGCCAATCATACCGGCACAGGACCAGAAGACCGACACTGAGCCGGAGCAGGCCGGCAGCAGGCCGACAGGATCGACCTGTCGACGGACACGCCCCAATCATACCGGCACAGGACCAGAAGGACCCGACAGGAACATAGTACACTGATCACGCAGAAGCAACGACGAATAGCACAGCTAGTCAGACTACCAGCCCGTGTCGTCGAGGATTGGATTGTGACTTTACGACGCACTCAGCAGCTGAGGCCATATGGCGTCGCCTGCCTCTCACCCTGACAGGAAGGGCGAGCATCGCAGGGAATCGAACCCCGTACCTCTGGCGCCCGTGCCGTCATCTTTACGTCCCAATCGTCACCATTTAGCCATTTGCATCTCGGCCCTCTGTAGCACTCGGCGACCCTCTTGCCTGAGGTAATCGAACAGTACTGTGCCTTTTGGCGATCGTAGCCACGCTTGGTCATCGTCAACTGACTCGTCACCGTCGTGCCGGACACCGGCTATCGTGGACATTGCTCGCGGCCATCGGGTGTGTCGTGTCAACCACGTCAGCGGCCCCCGGCGGCGACCGCTGCCGGCGGGGTCGCTGCACAGTCGCCACCCAACGTCCACTCACAGCGTGGTGGTCTTGCCGGCGC
This sequence comes from Ashinkailepas kermadecensis, assembly GCA_034440615.1. Lineage (NCBI taxonomy): Eukaryota > Metazoa > Arthropoda > Thecostraca > Neolepadidae > Ashinkailepas > Ashinkailepas kermadecensis. Next base: position 115,144 of record JAOTOM010003517.1, read on the forward strand.
CGTTGTGGCCGAGCAGGGCGGTGACCTGACCCTCGAACAGGCGCAGGTTCAGCCGGTCGACGGCCGGCCGGCGTTGGCCCGGGAACCGCTTGGTGAGCGCTCGCAGCTCCACCGCCAGCGGCAGGTCGGCCGGGTCCGGCTCGCTCAGCAGGCCCTCTGAGGGGAGGCGGAGGCTCGCTCAGCAGGCCCTCTGAGGCGAGGCGGAGGCTCGCTCAGAGTGGCGCGGAGGCTCGCCGCTCGCTTAGCAGGCCTTTCGCAGGGTGGCGGATCCGGTTCACTGAGCAGATCGTCTGCAGGCTAAGACCAGCTGAGGAAATCGCCTGGGGGAGGGGACTCGGGCCTACTGAGGCGCTGACCAGGTGAGGCTGAAGAGACCACCCGAGCGGTGGGGTCACGGTCTGGAGAGGTCAACGGAGAAGTCAGACTAACTGAAACAGTCTGGGGAAGCACCAAGCTTACTGAGGAGGCCGCCTGGCGGATATCTGGCTAGTCGGAGTTACTGAGGGTGTCGTCCGTGTAGGTGCGCCAGACTCACTGGGGAGGGCACGTGGCATGTTCAGACGGGACAGGACCACGGAGACCACACATGAGGGGACGGGACGTCACGCATCCCACGCTACTCCAGACATCCAACGCCGCGTCACCTTGCGCAGTAGGCTGTGAAGCGTCGGCCGGATCGAGCTGTATCACGATACGACAGGCGCGTCACCGTAGTGCTCTTTATGCAGCACTCGCTCGTGGTACCAGAACTCAACAAACAAATGAAAACATCACCGCGACAAAACAGCAGCACTGGCAGTCCATGAAACATAGCGCATGGCGCGCAAATCAACACAAGGAGGCCAACCACGAGACTCTCCAGCGCAGCGACGGCCGCTGATTATGATCGACAGCGAAGAAGCACACGCCAGATCGCAGGTGAGCACCATAGCACTGGACGCGTCCGGCGGCGACACAAACACACCTCAGTGGGCGAGGATGCAGCACATACTGTACACTGTCGCTGCAGGTGCGCGCGTGTGTGACGTGAGTCGGGGCATTGGCACGTACCGTCCGACCATGTGCTTTCTGCATTGAGGCTAGAGTCGTGCCTTTTCATGCCGGAGCACCAGTAGTCGGGCGAGAAGGGGAAATACCACGGCAGGGGTATCCCGACAGCGCCTGGACACATCAGATGGTGAGTCATAAACACGCAATGATGAAGACTGTGTGTCAGGATAACACGAACTCAGACGGGTCGCGCATCACAATAGCACACACCAAGGAACACTGTCACAATAACACAAACTCGGGCGGGCCATGAGCCATAACAGGAACTCGGGCCGATCGCGTGTTGCAATAGCATTAACTGACAGACTGTGTAACACCATATTAACACAAACAATGGCATGCAATGTGTCATAACACAAACTCAGGCGGACAACGTGTCACAACGTTAACTCAGACAGACCGTGTCATAACAACACTGATCAAGACAGTGTGTCATAACGCATTGATCAAGACCGTATGCCATAATAACACATTCAGAAAGACCATGTGCCATAATACCACAATGGGACAGACTGTGTACCCTAATAACACTCACTCAGACCATAATAATATCGCACTGAGATGCTATAATAAGGACACCATGCTATAATAACACACTGATGGTGGTGTTGGTTGGTTATTGCGGTTTAGGGGCGCATCGAGCCACGTATTGGGGTTCAGGCGCCACACTGTGGGTGGCATTGTTATTATTCATTATCAATACACGTGCAGAGGAAAACAGTGCTATAATGGCACACACCAAGACAAACCGTGTGTACAATACTCAACATTGAGGGAGACCGTTTCATTTGACATGCGCTGATGGTGTCATAATAGCACACACTGAGGTGGACCGTGTGCCACAACACATATTGAGGGAGGTGGTGCGTCGAATTAACACATACTGAGGGAGACCGTATGTCGCAATAACGCACATTAGGGACCTCATGTGTCACAATAAAACACAATGATGGAGCCGTGTGTCACAAAAACACACATTCTGGAATACCGTGCCACATTAGCACGCGTTGACCGTGTCATAATAGCACACACTGTGGCAGACGGTGTGTCACAACAACACACATTGAGAGTCTGTGTCATAATAGTAGACACCAAGGCAGAACCGTTTGTCGCAATAACACACATTTATGGAGACTGTGCCATAATAGCACACACTGCGGCAGACGGTGTGTCATAATAGCACACACTGTGGCAGACGGTGTGTCACAACAACACACATTGAGAGTCTGTGTCATAATAGTAGACACCAAGGCAGAACGTTTGTCGCAATAACACACATTTATGGAGACTGTGCCATAATAGCACACACTGCGGCAGACGGTGTGTCATAATAGCACACACTGCGGCAGACGGTGTGTCATAATAGCACATACTGCGGCAGACGGTGTGTCATAATAGCACACACTGCGGCAGACGGTGTGTCATAATAGCACACACTGTGGCAGACGGTGTGTCATAATAGACACACTGCGGCAGACGGTGTGTCATAATAGCACACACTGCGGCAGACGGTGTGTCATAATAGACACACTGCGGCAGACGGTGTGTCATAATAGCACACACTGCGGCAGACGGTGTGTCATAATAGCACACACTGCGGCAGACGGTGTGTCATAATAGCACACACTGCGGCAGACGGTGTGTCATAATAGCACACACTGATACAAACCTTGTGCAAAGATAAAGCACGCTCTGACATATCGTGTATCATAATAACCACACAAAGAGGAAGTCATGTGCCGCTATACCTACACACTGTGACAGGCATTATGCCACAACATCCATACACTTCGACAGGTCTTATGCCACAACATCCACACACTGACAGGTCTTATGCCACAACATCCACACACTATGACAGGTCTTATTCCACAACACTGTGACAGGTCTTATGCCACAACATCCACACACTGTGACAGGTCTTATGCCACAACCTCCACACACTATGACAGGTCTTATGCCACAACATCCACACACTGTGACCGGTCTTATGCCACAACATCCACACACTATGACAGGTCTTATTCCAAAACATCCACACACCGTGACAGATCTCATGCCACAACATCCGCACATTGTGACAGGTATTATTCCACAACATCCACACACTGACAGATCTCATGCCACAACATCCACGCACTGTGACAGATCTCATGCCACAACATCCACACACTGTGACAGGTCTTATGCCACAACGTCCACACACTGACAGGTCTTATGCCACAACGTCCACACACTGTGACATTGTCTTATGCCACAACATCCACACACTGTGACCGGTCTTATGCCACAACATCCACACACTATGACAGTTATTATGCCACAACATCCACACACTGTGACAGATATCATGCCACAACATCCGCATACTGTGACAGGTCTTATGCCACAACATCCACACACTGTGACAGATCTCATGCCACAACATCCACACACTGTGACAGGTATTATGCCACAACATCCACACACTGTGACAGGTCTTATGCCACAACATCCACACACTGTGACCGGTTTTATTCCACAACATCCACACACTGTGACAGGTCTTATGCCACAACATCCACACACCATGACAGATCTCATGCCACAACATCCACACACTGTGACCGGTTTTATTCCACAACATCCACACACTATGACAGGTATTATGCCACAACATACACACACTATGACCGGTTTTATTCCACAACATCCACACACTGTGACAGGTCTTATGCCACAACATCCACACACTGTGACCGGTTTTATTCCACAACATCCACACACTGTGACAGGTCTTATGCCACAACATCCACACACTGTGACCGGTCTTATGCCACAACATCGACACACTGTGACCGGTCTTATGCCACAACATCCACACACTATGACAGGTATTATGCCACAACATCCACACACTGTGACAGATCTCATGCCACAACATCCACATACTGTGACAAGTCTTATGCCACCACATCCACACGCTGTGACAGGTATCATGCCACAACATCCACACACTATGACAGGTATTATGCCACAACATACACACGCTGTGACAGGTCTCATGCCACATCTACACACTGTGACATATCGCATGCCACAATATCCACACACTGTGACCGGTTTTATTCCACAACATCCACACACTGTGACAGGTCTTATGCCACAACATCCACACACTGTGACAGGTCTTCTGCCACAACGTCACACACTGTGACAGGTCTTATGTCACAACATCCACACACTGTGACAGGTCTTATGCCACAACATCCACACACTGTGACATATATCATGCCACAACATCCACAAACTATGACAGGTCTTATGCCACAACATCCACACACTGTGACAGATCTCATGCCACAACATCCCACACTGTAACCGGTCTTATTCCACAACATCCACACACTGTGATAGGTCTTATGCTACAACAGCCACACACTGTGACCGGTCTTATGCCACAACATCCACACACTGTGACAGGTCTTCTGCCACAACATCCACACACTGTGACCGGTTTTATTCCACAACATCCACACACTGTGACAGGTCTTATGCTACAACATCCACACACTGTGACCGGTCTTATGCCACAACATCCACACACTGTGACAGGTCTTCTGCCACAACGTCCACACACTGTGACAGGTCTTATGCCACAACATCCACACACTGTGACAGGTCTTCTGCCACAACGTCCACACACTGTGACAGGTCTTATGCCACAACATCCACACACTGCGACATGTCTTATGTCACAACATCCACACACTGTGACAAGTCTTATGCCACAACATCCACACACTGTGACAGATCTCATGCCACAGCATCCACACACTGTGACCGGTCTTATGCCACAACATCCACACGCTGTGACAGGTCTCATGCCACAACATCCACACACTGTGACATATCGCATGCCACAACATCCACACACTGTGACCGGTTTTATTCCACAACATCCACACACTGTGACAGGTCTTATGCCACAACATCCACACACTGTGACAGGTCTTATGCCACAACATCCACACACTGACAGGTCTGCCACAACGTCCACACACTGTGACCGGTCTTATGCCACAACATCCACACATTGTGACAGGTCTTATGCCACAACATCCACACACTGTGACAGGTCTTATGCCACAACATCCACACCCTGTGACAGGTCTTATGCCACAACATCACACACTGTGACATGTCTTATGCCACCACATCCACACACTGTGACCGGTCTTATGCCACAACATCCACACACTGACATGTCTTATGCCGCAACATCCATACACTGTGACAGGTCTTATGCCACAACATCCACACTGTGACAGGTCTTATGCCACAACATCCACACACTGTGACAGGTCTTATGCCACCACATCCAAACACTGTGACAGGTCTTATGCCACAACATCCACACACTGTGACAGGTCTTATGCCACAACATCCACACACTGTGACAGGTCTTATGCCACAACATCCACACACTGTGACCGGTCTTATGCCACAACATCCACACACTGTGACAGGTCTTATGCCACAACATCCACACACTGTGACAGGTCTTATGCCACAACATCCACACCCTGTGACAGGTCTTATGCCGCAACATCCATACACTGTGACAGGTCTTATGCCACAACATCCACACACTGTGACAGGTCTTATGCCACAACATCCACACACTGTGACAGGTCTTATGCCACCACATCCAAACACTGTGACAGGTCTTATGCCACAACATCCACACACTGTGACAGGTCTTATGCCACAACATCCACACACTGTGACAGGTCTTATGCCACAACATCCACACACTGTGACCGGTTTTATGCCACAACATCCACACCCTGTGACAGGTCTTATGCCGCAACATCCATACACTGTGACAGGTCTTATGCCACAACATCCACACACTGTGACAGGTATTATGCCACAACATCCACACATTGTGACAGGTCTTATGCCACCACATCCAAACACTGTGACAGGTCTTATGCCACAACATCCACACACTGTGACAGGCCTTATGCCACAACGTCCACACACTGTGACAGGTATTATGCCACAACATCCACACGCAGGATGTTTGGCACTCCATCATGGTAGCCATCGAAACACGCGGCACGAAGCCCATTAGAACACGCTACAAGCACGTGAACATGTTTCTAAAAGCATCATACCTATCCTGTCGCAGCACCACATCCCCAGTTTTACAACACTGACACACGACTCGGCTAGCTCAGCTAGCGTTAGCCCTTCTATTTGGATTGCTGTGCTCTTCCTGAGCTCAGATATTCTCAACAGGTGAAGTTGGAACTTTGTTTTGGAGAGAAATGAAAGCATAGGGAGATGATGGCATGTCAAGGAGCAATGCATACTACATGTTGTTTAGTGGAGAGGCAGAATTGCACTATTTTTACCGAACGAAAAAGCTGAATACCCAAAAAGAAGCTGCGATCATTTGCTCTGGGTCCATGGCGATGAAAAAGCACTATCTTCATTTTCATCGTCATCGAAGTCCGCCGTGCAATTCCACTATACTCGGTCATAGCTGGGCTCGTCTTCTACTTACTCTTATTTTCACGGTGTCTTTTCGTCTATCACACCCCAAGAAATGAACTGAACATAACATAACTGAACCTTAGACAGACATATTTCCTCGATAACAGCCTACCTGGGAAGACGTTTTCGATGTACCACACCAGCAGTCCATACAGGACAGGGTCCAGCAGCATGAGCAGCATGGTGAGCGCCATACTGAAGCTGTCGTTCTCCACCGGAGAGATGGTCCATGAGCTCCAGCTGACACCGGTGCCCTGTTGCTCGTAGAAGCCCACGTACTTGAAGGCCAGGTTGAAGGCGGACGGCGACATGAGGCACTGGAAGCGGATGCAAGTGGGCTGAACGTGGAGTCAAGGCTCGAGCGTGTAGCTCGTGTGCGGTTGATGCAAATACAAGTGCCCCCACCGGACAGTTGGTGCGTGAAGTGAGTGTGCTAACGAGCGAGACGAATAGTGGTAGTGGGGGGGGGGGGGAGTGCGAGGTGGGTGCAGAAACACGGGTGGTGCTAGGCATTCGGGCCGCATGCACTGCAGCAGTGGTGAGCAAAACGACTGAAACAATGACGCACAGCCACATCTGAGGACAATGCAAATGGAGACATACGTCCCACGAAAGTTTCGTTTACTACTGAGCATGTGATACAAGCGAACTGTCAGCCACAGCTCGAACGACCTCTGACGGCTGGCGGAAAATAGCATCCATCTACATACTTGGGTGTCAGATGTCCACGGCCACATTTGATTATGGAACCGACAGGCCGAGGATCGGATCCGAGTTCAGACCGCATGACGGTGGTCGGCATGGGAGAGCGTCTTCAGTCACATGATAATTACACCACGTGGGGACCAAAAGTCGAAATTGGCAAACGTATGATCATAAGCAGCACACGGTATCATTTACAAAATACAAAGCCTACTTAATGTAAGACAATTATTGCAGCATGCACCAGAAGTGTACTTATTTCACAACAGCCTGAAACAGAACTGCCGAGCCATAACATAAACTAACACCAACACTTGGGTGAGCCGATCACCCCGTATCACATACCGCACACGTTAACCACCCTCAGCCGACCGTCGTGTCAAAGACAGACCATCGACCACATCCCCAGACCGCCAACAGTTAATGTCGAGGGCGCACCGCCGACCACATCCCCAGACCGCCAACAGTTAATGTTGAGGGCGCACCGCCGACTACATCCCCAGACCGTGTACCGTAACCACCGACCACATCCTCAGACCGTGTACCGTAACCACCGACCACATCCCAAGACCGCCAACAGTTCATGTCGAGAGCACACCACCGACCGCATCCCCAGACCGTGCACCGTGACCACCGACCACATCCCCAGACCGTGTACCGTGACCACCGACCACATCCCCAGACCGTGTACCGTAACCACCGACCACATCCCAAGACCGCCAACGTTCATGTACCGTGAGCACACCACCGACCACATCCCCAGACCGTGTACCGTAACCACCGACCACATCCCAAGACCGCCAACAGTGTCATGTCGAGGCACACCACCGACCACATCCCCAGACCGTGTACCGTGACCACCGACCACATCCCCAGACCGCTGTACATGTCGTGGGCCACCGACCACATCCCCAGACCGTGTACCGTGACCACCGACCACATCCCCAGACCGTCAACAGTTCATGTCGAGGGAACACCACCGACCACATCCCCAGACCGTGTACCGTAACCACCGACCACATCCCCAGACCGTGTACCGTGATCACCGACCACATCCCCAGACCGTGCACCGTAACCACCGACCACTACGACTGACCGTAACCACCGACCACATCCCCAGACCGTGTACCGTAACCACCGACCACATCCCCAGACCGTGTACCGTAACCACCGACCACATCCACAGACCGTGTACCGTAACCACCGACCACATCCCCAGACCGTGTACCGTAACCACCGACCACATCCCCAGACCGTATACCGTAACCACCGACCACATCCCCGGACCGTGTACCGTGACCACCGACCACATCCCCAAACCGCCAACAGTTAATGTTGAGGGCGCACCGCCGACCACATCCCAGACCGTGTACCGTAACCACCAACCACATCCCCAGACTGCCAACAGTTAATGTTGAGAGCACACCACCGACCACATCCCCAGACCGTGTCAAAGTCAGACCATTGATCACATCCCACACCCAGACCATACAGTGTCGCTGGCGGACCGTTGGATAACCAGTCCCAGACAATATCGGCCCCCTCCGCCCAAATCGGCAACAGGCGGGCTACGTACCGCGAGCGCCTTGATGCCCGACGAGACGGGCAGCATGGCGGTGTTCTCCACCACCGACACGTACACGTACGGCACGTAGAACATGAAGTAGAGGATGACGGAGCAGGCGGCGGCGGTGCGGGCGCGCCCCATCGACAGAGCGCTCAGCAGGTGCCTGGGGCAGACCGCAGACCGGTCAATGCTCTGCCCTTACTACATCAGCCACAGCTCATCGCTGAAGAAGATGAAACGGTTAATATTAGTGTCCCGCCGATGTTAATTTGTATTTTTCACTTATATGCTGTTGACTGTGTTGCCTCGCCTCCTGACCGCATGTGTTTTATTTTGGTGGAATCACTGGTTGACGAGGGGAATCGAGGCAACACTATCACAGGACACAATCGCATCTCTACGCCAAATGCATTGCTCTACCACGATATAGTTAACAACTTTTCGTCTGGCGCTACTGATGAAGACGATGACCAATTTATCATGATGACAATGATTCAGAATAAAATTCGCACTATAGCAATGCACGACGAAAGTTTCACGACACGTGGCAAACACATCAAGAATATTTCGGTAGCTCGGACGACCATGAGCAATTGGTATGACAACTTACACTAACGACCAGCTCAATTATGATCATGGTTAACTTGAGGACATTCCCATCACACGACAGAGCTCGATGTCGTGGTTGGATGTGAGGGCCGCCGGGCGCATCAGCCGTATGTGACCGCTTAGCCAACAGAAAGGCACGGGGTGCAGCAACCGAACTCACGCCAGCGCTATGTTGTCGATGACGAACAGCTGCAGCAGACAGAAGACGAGCGAGGCCGAGCTGTAGCGCAGGATACCGCCGTAGCAGAGCACGAGCATCACGGCCAGCGCCGACGGCGTGGCCAGCAGCAGCGACGTCAGCACCCAGGAGGTGCGGACGGCGAGCCCACTCACGCCCAGAGTCAGCATCACCTGACCACATCACCACAGAACTGACGTCAGCACCCAGGAGGTGCGGACGGCGAGCCCACTCACGCCCAAAGTCAGCATCACCTGGCCACGTCATAGACGTCAGCACCCAGGAGGTGCGGACGGCGAACCCACTCACGCCCAGAGTCAGCATCACCTGACCACGTCATAAAACTGACGTCAGCACCCAGGAGGTGCGGACGGCGAGCCCACTAACGCCCAGAGTCGGCTTCACCTGGCCACGTCATAGACGTCGGCACCCAGGAGGTGCGGACGGCAAACCCACTCGCGCCCAGAGTCCGGAGCCCACTCACGCCCAGAGTCGGCTTCACCTGGCCACGTCATAGACGTCGGCACCCAGGAGGTGTGGACGGCGAACCCACTCACGCCCAGAGTCAGCATCACCTGACCACGTCATAGACGTCAGCACCCAAGAGGTGCGGACGGCGAACCCACTCACGCCCAGAGTCAGCATCACCTGACCACGTCACAGACGTCAGCACCCAGGAGGTGAGGACGGCGAGCACACTCACGCCCAGAGTCAGCATCACCTGACCACGTCACAGAACTGACGTCAGCACCAGGGGTGGACGACGAGCACACTCACGCTCAGTCAGCATCACCTGACAACATCATATAACTGATGTCAGCTAACACATCAGCTTAGTCGGAGCACATGCCAGCCCAAATGTCAGATGTCAGCGTCAGATGACCACCCCAGTTCACCTTAAGATATAGCAGGCTGGAACTATTGTTCTGGAGGCTTCCCACATCGCATGAGCTCACATTTGTGTCAGCAACCGTACCCATCCAGGGGCGTGCACTGACCTCTCTGAGGCGGTCCTCGCGCTCCTGCACCAGCTGCTGCACTTGCAGCGCGACGCCGCACACCCAGCCCAGCGTCAGACACAGCGGCATCACCGTCTCCAGGTAGAAGAGGAACGTGTCCCTCATGAAGCACGGGTACGGCATCTCCTGCACGGCACCGCCCGGCTCCAGTATGTCCCGGCCGGCGTGGAGCGAGGCGACGGCCCGCTCCACCAGATCCTGGGGGGGGGGACGGGCGTCACGGCCGGCAGATCAAGGCGACCTTTCGGTGGTTGTCGGGAAGCGACTGCAGCTCCATTTCCTGGGGGGGAGGGGGGAGAGATGAGTGTCAGGTCATGGCGACCCTTCAGGAACATGTCGGGAGGCGACCGCCCGGTCCACAACTTCCTGGGGGAGAGGGGTGTCAGGTCGCGGCACTCCTCGGGGGTGTGTAGGTGTGTTGGAGATTACGACGGTTTTTGAGAACCATTGCCGATGCACAAATCAACATATATTTCAACAACATTTATATTATATTTACACGCTTATTTTTTGGTCTGTTCATGGCTGTATTCTGGGCTTCGGGATCCTTTTCATCGGCCGATTCGACGACATATTTTGTTCAGAGATATGGTGTCATAAAATTGTGCGATGACAACTTTTAAGAAAAAAACTGCGAATCTTTATGGTGCTGGGCAAATTAGCAGTGTCGGTTAACTTGAAAAACAAAAACGTAGAACAGCTCAGAACAGCTACAACAGCTCAGAATTTTCACATTGTCCGCTGGTGCCGGCGCTTCCAGAAGTTTGCGACTGAAGAAGCATTTCATTGGTCCATTATGAAAATAACGTCATCGACTTGTGACTGACGTCATACTATTCGACAGCACCAATTGGCGGCGTCCTTCAGCTTATCGACTGCTGTCGGCGGCACAATGGACCGATGCAAATGACGTCACAAATGGCCAAGAAAGCCGGTTGTGAACGGACCTCAATAGGGAGGCTCTTAAACTGTTTCAGATGTGTGACGTGACCAGTACGCGGCCCGTCGCGCGCTAGCGTCCTCCGTGACGAGTGAATCACGTGCACATCTAGTGCACCACACGAAGCATGCCGAACACTCACGACATACAGCTGACGCGATACACGTAGACCACATGGTTGACAGCGCCAGTGACAGCTCTGTGCAGCGGCACGAGGGCATCGGTGTAGCGTTCCGACGTAATGCCATAATGCATGCACCGACGAACGTTCAACGCTTTCCCGCATAATTCTGCAGGCACAAGTGCACCACACACGCTCCGCATCGGCAGACCCAGGGCATCGGCAGCAGCAACACATCGAGCTCGCCTGCAACCAGGTGAAGCCGAACTCGTAGTAGTTGTAGTCCCAGTCGCGCGGGCCGGGCATCCAGGCCCGCTGGCGCACCAGCACCGTGTTGGCGGTGAGCGTGGAGTTCTGGCGGATCGTGTACGTCAGGTGGTTCGGCAGGCGGCCGTCGGCCGGCAGGTCGAACGCCAGAACTGTCGACGCACGCACACCGGCTGGGTGACGCCGCGAGGACGGGCGTCGCGCGCCGTCCGCCGTCCTGGCGGCGACAGCGCACGGCGCAGAGAGGCCCCAGGCCGACTGGGATAATCAACGGCCACGGCCGTGGCGGACGGTCCGCGATCGGTGACACTGATAACGTGGCGACCTCGCCATAGATGACAGCCTTCTAGCTGACGTCAATGGGCACAAATGAAAATCGTATTCGCCAGACTGGAATTGGACAAATGGACAACCATGACCGTCAACAAGCTCCGGCCAGGATGCACTCAGAATCACCGCTGCAGCCCACGAAGGGCATTCGGAATGCATGCTAATAAGCGAATGCATAATCATTCGGCAATGGAGTGGGGAGACCATCCAGGCATATCCAAACCGCATAAACAGTGAAAGGACCGCAACATAGCCACGAGACACCGCCGAAAATTGGAGCAATAAACAAAAACTTCCATAAGAAGGTTCGACTGCTATCATTTTATATTGACAAAAACTGCAGCTTCATGAAAGGGAAGACAATCCTACATGCTCGATGAGGAGCGAGGCAATCCTACATGTTGCGTTTAAGTTTGAAACCTGGGTTGTCAGCTGACACTGGCAATGCTGTGTGCCTAGCCCGTCCACAGCCTCCGGTATGCGCAAGGAGCTTTGTGCTGGCGCGTGCTCCCCTTCGCAAGCTAGTACATTTGACATAGATTCACTTACGAGTCTGCGCTCAGAGACAAAATGACATCGACCCAAGTTGGCCTGGCCCTAAATAACCTGATCTGACCCTAACCGATCTGGTCTGCCCTTATTGATCTGGCCTGCCTCAACTATCTTGGTCAGTCTCAAATGACCTGGCCTGTCCCCAGCTGATCGGCCTGTCCCCAGCTAATATGGTCTTCCCCAACTGACCTAGCCTGATCCAACTGACCTTTTCTATCTAGAATGACCTGACCCGACCCCGGCCGACCTGGCATGCTCCTAACTGACTTGGCCTGATCAAAACTAGTCTGTCCTGAACCCAACTGACCTGGTCTGCTCCCAACTCACCTGAGCCGCTCCCAACTGACCTGGCCTGACCCCAACTGACCTGGCCTGACTCCAACTGACCTGCCAGTACAGACACGTTGTCTGCGGCGGCGCCGTTCAGGAAGTAGTCGATGGCGTCCTGCTCGGTGGCGAACGGCCGAAACATGTCGAGGTCGGCGTATGCCGTCATCTGCAGCCAGGCGCAGGCCGCCAGCGTCACCTGCCACGCCGGGATCTGCCGAGGACAAGTCGGTCAGGTCCGCCAGTCACCGGGACCTGGTGACGGTGTCATGTCCGCCAGTCACCAGGACCTGATGACGGTGTGTCGGTCATGTCCGCCAGTCACCAGGACCTGATGATGGTGTCATGTCCGCCAGTCCCAGGACCTGATGACGGTGTCAGTCATGTCCGCCAGTCCCAGGACCTGATGACGGTGTCGGTCATGTTCGCCAGTCACCGGAACCTGGTGACGGTGTCATGTCCGCCAGTCACCGCGACCTGGTGATGGTGTCATGTCGCCAGTCACCAGGACCTGGTGACGGTGTCATGTCCGCCAATCACCGGGACCTGATGACGGTGTCATGTCGGCCAGTCACCAGGACCTGATGATGGTGTGTCGGTCATGTCCGCCAGTCACCAGGACCTGGTGATTGTGTCATGTCCGCCAATCACCAGGACATGATGACGGTGCGTCGGTCACGTCTGCCAGTCACCAGGACCTGGTGAGGGTGTGTGGATCATGTCCGCCAGTCACCAGGACTTGGTGACGGTGTGTCGGTCACGTCCGCCAGTCACCAGGACCTGGTGACGGTGTCATGTCCGCCTGTCACCAGGACCTGGTGACGGTGTCATGTCCGCCAATCACCGGGACCTGATGACGGTGTGTCGGTCATGTTCGCCAGTCACCAGGACCTGATGACGGTGCGTCGGTCATGTCCGCCAGTCACCGGGACCTGATGACGGTGTCATGTCCGCCAGTCACCGGGATCTGGTGGCGGTGTCATGTCCGCCAGTCACCAGGACCTGATGACGGTGTCATGTCCGCCAGTCACCAGGACCTGGTGACGGTGTCATGTCCGCCAGTCACCAGGACCTGATGACGGTGTGTGGGTCATGTCCGCCAGTCACCAGGACCTGATGACGGTGTGACGGTCATGTCCGCCAGTCACCAGGACCTGATGATGTGTGTCGGTCATGTCCGCCAGTCACCGGGACCTGGTGACGGTGTCATGTCCGCCAGTCACCAGGACCTTATGATGGTGTGTCGGTCATGTCCGCCAGTCACCGGGACCTGGTGACGGTGTCATGTCCGCCAGTCACCAGGACCTGATGATGGTGTGTCGGTCATGTCCGCCAGTCACCGGGACCTGGTGATGGTGTGTCGGTCATGTCCGCCAGTCACCAGGACCTGATGATGGTGTGTCGGTCATGTCCGCCAGTCACCGGGACCTGGTGACGGTGTCATGTCCGCCAGTCACCGGGACCTGATGATGGTGTGTCGGTCATGTCCGCCAGTCACCAGGACCTGATGATGGTGTGTCGGTCATGTCCGCCAGTCACCGGGACCTGGTGACGGTGTCATGTCCGCCAGTCACCAGGACCTGATGATGGTGTGTCGGTCATGTCCGCCAGTCACCAGGACCTGATGATGGTGTCATGTCCGCCAGTCCCAGGACCTGATGACGGTGTCAGTCATGTCCGCCAGTCCCAGGACCTGATGACGGTGTCGGTCATGTCCGCCAGTCACCGGGACCTGGTGACGGTGTCATGTCCGCCAGTCACCAGGACCTGATGATGGTGTGTCGGTCATGTCCGCCAGTCACCGGGACCTGGTGATGGTGTGTCGGTCATGTCCGCCAGTCACCAGGACCTGATGATGGTGTGTCGGTCATGTCCGCCAGTCACCGGGACCTGGTGACGGTGTCATGTCCGCCAGTCACCGGGACCTGATGATGGTGTGTCGGTCATGTCCGCCAGTCACCAGGACCTGATGATGGTGTGTCGGTCATGTCCGCCAGTCACCGGGACCTGGTGACGGTGTCATGTCCGCCAGTCACCAGGACCTGATGATGGTGTGTCGGTCATGTCCGCCAGTCACCGGGACCTGATGACGGTGTCATGTCCGCCAGTCACCGGGACCTGGTGATGGTGTCATGTCCGCCAGTCACCAGGACCTGATGACGGTGTGTCGGTCAGATCCGCCAGTCACCAGGACCTGATGACGGTGTGTCGGTCAGGTCCGCCAGTCACCAGGACCTGATGACGGTGTGTCGGTCAGGTCCGCCAGTCACCAGGACCTGATGACGGTGTGTCGGTCAGGTCCGCCAGTCACCAGGACCTGATGACGGTGTGTCGGTCATGTCCGCCAGTCCCGACCACACCGAGATATGGGGAGAACATGCCGGTCAGATAAGCCAGTCGCCTGTTGTGATATGAGGGGAGGGAACGTCAGATCAGCCATCTCGCAGGATCTGAAGGGGCATGGTAGTCAAGCGCACAGTACGTTGTGCGCCATAGCGACCTCGATCTAACTAACAGCACAAACATACGCAAGTATTTGCGTGTGTAAGCAATCTATAACGCCATGGACCGACACGAGATGGTTCTTGCCGATCCACCTGACCGCGCAAGACACACATCAAGAGCCATCCCCTTGGGGGCCTCACCGGAAAATTGTCCGGCACCGGCTGCGACGTGCTCAGGAAGTGTCTGGCCAGGTCCGACACGCTCGCGAAGTAGTCCACCGTCTTGTTCACCTGCGGCATTGCCAGACAGGGATGACAGACTGTGCGCGTGTTGATGGCAGCGTCCCGACCGGTGTGCCAGCTCCGATACCAACGGGCTACGCTGGTACCGTACTCGGCCCGGCGGAGCGGAGGGAAAGACACGCGGCGGCACTCCCGCACACATGCATCTCTTGTCAATAGCACGGTTTACGTCCAAACAGGACTATTCGCTATGGGACTGGGCTTTCAAATTGAAGTTTTGGGGGCTATATGGTGGAATTTGAGCATATATGTTGCATAGAACATAGGAGAGCAGGATATATGTTGAGGTGTCGCTGATTTTGGTTATTGATTTTACGACACGTCGACCGTTGAGTCATATAGCGTCGCCAATCTCTCACGCCGATTGGTCGCGGGCGAAGAGTAGCGACAGGTGTTGTGTCGCTCATTTTAAGGCGGCGTCCATACGCGGACAAATAGGCTCTCTTGTACCAGGCCACGCTGATGCCAGCACGGATTACAAATAGTTGTCAACAACTTCAGAATGACCGTAGTTTTATTCAAAATTAATCATCCTAAAGGACTCAGGAATCCAAGAAATCACTGCTTCTTCGATCGATTCATCATCAAGGAAATTATTCGATGATTCGTATGTAGTTAGGAATTTTTGGGCGCGTCAGCTGTTTCGGCTATATTGCGCCCACGACTAATATGTTAGAAATACGTCAGGACATAAAACAATGTAGAAAAGTGATGACAGAGAATGCGAGTACAATACAGAACCAATCAGGACAATCAAAAGCAATCCAGATGGTGCGTGGAAGATGAGACATAGTTAATCGGTATAAATCATGTCAGTTGTGTTCTAAACGAAGACGTTGAAGGCACAGTTCACAAAACTACGCCAGCGGGAGGGGGAAGCTACCCTAATTTATGCCCACCCTACGAACCGTCGGTGGGACATACACTACGTGCACTTCGATGACGTTTCTTGTATTGCGTCCGAGATATCTACGTTGGGGAGCTCGCCCAATACATCGGAAATCCTAGATGTCTTGAAATGTATCTGTCGGATGGAGTTCAGACGTGTGCATGAAATAAGTGTGAATTGTTTTAGAATACACGGTTTTCGCGAAGATCACAGATTTTGAAATTATTATAGGATTGCTGTGTTCAACATGGTGAATAAAACTGATACCGGAATATTTATGTTAGTTGGGGCTGGGAGTTCTGAAGCAGCCTTGGCTGCGGCGTCTGCCTTTTCATGTCCATGAACTCCGACATGGCTTGGTACCAACATAAACCTCATACGGCATTGCTCCTGTACGAGTGCGGTCAGTCTATTTAAAATACGTGACACAAAATACGATCAATGTAGTGGGTTGGTGAGAACTTGGTGCGAGCTCGCAGAGTCTGAGACGATTAACAGATTTAGGTAGTGGTGTCGGGAAGTAAAACACAGCGCCTTCCATATTGCGAACAGTTCCGCGGTAAAGACAGAACACTCAGCAGGTAAAACATACATTTTCTCCACCTTGTCACTTACAAAAGCGCACCATACACCCTGCTGGGTCTGGGATCCGTCGGCGTAGACGACAGAGCAATCGGAGTATTTGTAAATATTACGCATAGCTAGAGCACGACATTCAGTAGAGATATTTTGCGATTTCCTATGCGTCATGAGTGAAGGGTCGACATCGACATGCTGCGCCCGCCAAGGCTCGATTGCAGACGCTCCAACACGCGCCAACTGGTGTACGGGTACCTGCATGCCCCAAATTCTTCGATGAACCAGAGCACGACGAACAGATCTGATCCGATAAAAACGACGATACTTGACCCGTGACTGTCGGATCGACTATCACCAGATCCGGCAGCCGTTCGCACAGAGCTCGCGCGTGACCGGGGCGTGGCGGCGACCGGGGGTCTGACCTACCTCGCTGATGATGCGGTGCGCGAGAGGCGTGTCAGGCGTCTGACCTACCGCGCTGATAATGCGCTGGGAGAGAGGTGTGTCAGGCGTCTGACCTACCTTGCTGATAATGCGCTGGGAGAGAGGTGTGTCGGGCGTCTGACCTACCTCGCTGATGATGCGGTGCGCGAGAGGCGTGTCAGGCGTCTGACCTACCTCGCTGATGATGCGGTGCGCGAGAGGCGTGTCAGGCGTCTGACCTACCTCGCTGATAATGCGCTGGGAGGTGTGTCGGGCGTCTGACCTACTCCTGTGATGCTGCGCGAGGCGTTCGGCGTTGACCTACGCGCTGATAATGCGCTGGGGTGTGTCGGGCGTCTGGCTACTCGTATGATGTGAGGCGTGTGGCGTCTGACTACTCTATGATGCGGTCGCGAGGCGTGTCGCTCTGACCTACCGCCTATCGTGGGCATGCCGTGTTGGCCTACTCCTATCATGCCTGAATGTGCCTTCTCCTACCTCCTATATGCTCCAGGCGTGTCGCGTCTCCTACGCGCTGATATGCGCTGAGTGTGCCTTTGGCCTACCTCCTATGATCAGTGCCAGGCGTTCGGGGTCTGACCTACCTCGCTGATGATGCGGTGCGCGAGAGGCGTGTCAGGCGTCTGACCTACCGCGCTGATCATGCGCTGGGAGAGAGGTGTCGGGCGTATGGCCTACCTCGCTGATGATGCGGTGGGCGAGAGGTGTGTCTGGCGAGAAAAACACCCGCGGGTTTTTGGAGAGCATGTAGAACAAGATGGCCAGCCGACCCTTGTAGTAGTCGTTCAGGCCGAGATACTCGACAAACTGGGCTGTAGTGTTCACTGCAACATGGAACAAGGCGTGGGAGAGGGGAGGACATCAGAACAACCATGTCAGCACCCAGAGTTCGCGCTCACTCTCCTATTATTCGGAGCTCTCAACATTGGCAAACTAGTACCGGAGGCTAATAAGAAGGTGGACAAAGCAAATCGTGGTCCGTGATATTTGTATTCTTCTTATGTATCACTTTTACACCTTATCCGGCCGACCGACCAGGACTGCTTATCAGGAGCGTTATCACTGAGTCAGTGCTTGTGACAGTCCTCCAGTGTGTGTGTGTGTGTATCGGAAATAGTCTCGGAGACGTGCGGACCCGAACTTTTGACTCCGACACAGCTTCCGCCAGAAGATTGGTCGGACCATTTGGCCACTCGACCACACACACCACAAAAGGGCGGACTACGTACACATTACATATGCTACGCTGTCTAAACGGAATCATTGATGATAATTTGTTCAGCGGAAGTGCATGTGCAGTGGGAGCGAACATGGTGCCAAACTAAAATGAAGGTTCTAACATGAAAGTTGAAATGCCACACTGCAAACTACGAGAGCACAAATACCAATATCGAAAATGGTAAAGAAAGTGTCAGTGACACGAACTGTCATTTTCAGGATTTTCTTGAAATTTTTAGAAGGAAAATGAAAGGGAGAGTCCAAACTACACCAATTACGGACTGTTTGCCCCTACATCAAACGTTACATTTGCCGATATTAACAGCTGAAAGCGAGGTACGTTTGGCTAGGGAGCTACTGCTACGATGACCACTCTTCGCTTATTCAGCAACTCGAGCAACTGTACTACCCTGCTGCCACTCGCACTCACTTAGCACATTACATCCAGCGAACTTGCACCCGGACAACAAAAAGACCACAGCCCGTCGATCGAAGCACGCGCCAGTCACGCACATTAGCACCGGATACCGCGCCTCTCAGCTCACGGTGGGTTCTGGTGGGGACACCCCACCTGGGCGGGCAGAACCGCGACCAAACCCGACCGCGCCGGCGCTTTAAGCACACCCTGAGCACAGAGCCACCCACTTTCCGGCGGCAGGTCCGGGTTCTGGCCGCAGATCACCTGCTGCACGGCAACCCACAGCAGAACAGCGCTGGCGCCGGTCGTCCGGTTCTGGGGGCGCATAACGGTCGCGTCAGGTTGGGCCGCGCCGAGGAGAGTACGGTGCGGCGGATACCGCAGTACACCGTTCGATGCAAGTCGACACACTGTGATGAATGTCGGTCTAGACACACATCCAACGGCGAGCCCATCCCGCAGCACGATCTCCCCCCCAAACAAAAAAAAAAAAAAAATACTTATGGCCATAAGATCACTTCGGTGTTACACATTACCTTACTTCCATCACTCCATAATTAATCAATCACTCACGTTTGATGGTCGTTGCAAGTATGCAACAGCTGCAGTAGCTGTAGGCTACACATACAATGCACCCGGAATAAATATTCATGAAGTCAAACGGGTGGATCCTACAAACAAATGCTCCAATTTTCAAGGCTTTCCTGCCCTTAGGATAACGCGGAGCCTTGCATGGTGCAAGCATCACACGCATAAAGTGCCATTTTATACAGTGAAGGGATCAAACGACGCGGGCCCACCGGAAGATAAATGTAGTTCGAAGCCAGCCGTCGAACTTCTAATTAACACCACCAGCGACAATAGGTTTGAAATTGCTCATCAGGTAAGACAAGAATGGAAAACCAAACCTGAAGCCTCAACTTACATGGAGACCATGTCGAATTCAAATTCAGACGATGACTCCTGCTACAAAACGACCATGGCCACGAAAATGTTGGCCACAGCTTCCCCTACCAATGCCTGAAACGCTATCATTCCGTACTATTTCCCTGTTACTATACGAGCGTTACATGTTACATGTTACCGTTACATGTTACCGTTACATGCTACCGTTACATGTTACCGTTACATGTTACCGTTACATGTTACCGTTACATGTTACCGTTACATGTTACTGTTACTGTTACCGTTGCATGCTACTGTTACCGTTACATGGTACCGTTACCGTTATATGTTACATGCTCCTGTTACATGCTACTGCTATGAGCGTTTCTCACAATGCGTCGGTCAGAACACTGCATCAGCTTGACATGTATTCACGACACGGTATTCCTGACTGGCGAGCGGCCCAGAATACTATCTATTTTTCTATTTTACCACTATTATTATCTGATATACTATTACCTAATATACTATATTATCTATTATACTATATTTTAGCACCTCGCACCGCACGCCATGCGGCCGTCAGCAGGCCGGCAGCTCGGACGGGCGCACGTGTGGCCGCCCCCTCAGCGCCATTGCTCGCCGCCAGCCCGTCACGCACCTGCTTGGGCCCCAGAGAGTCGTCGCAGACGTCGCCGCCGCTGGACTCTGTGTCGTCCGTGCGCGGCGGCCGGTCGGCCGGCGGCGGTGCCGGCGGCGGTGGTGGCGACGGGGGCCGCCGCTGCGACATCAGCTCCATAAACTCCAGAATGGCAGTCGTGCTGCGAACACCAGTCGACTGATACCATTGGCACGGCACGCGGGTGCGGAGTGGGCTAGTGGGGTACGTGAGTGATGCGACCGTTATTGGAAGAAGAACCTTCAGAATGGTGGTCGTGGTGCTGCGGACACCAGTCGACCTGTGCCATTGGCGCGGCGTGTGGGTGCCGAGTGGGCTAGTGGGGTACGTGAGTGATGCGACTGTTATTGGAGGAAGAACAGCCAGTTCTTTTACGACGCATTCGACTGCTAGTCTGCATAGCGTCGCCAACCTTTTACACCGACTGGTCGTGGGTTGACTCGGCAATCATGTCGGTTGCGGGATTCGAATCCGCGAACTTACGATCGAGCCGACCGTAAAATCGATCGAATCGAACTTAGGAAGAGCCGAACGTCCCACCGACTGAGCTACTGCGACCCCGTTCGACGGTTATTGATGTATGCAGGAGGGTTGGTGGGGTACGTGGGAAACAAGAACGCCACGACGACCATTTTTCAGTGGATGCGTCTGAAATGTTAATATAGAATGCATGGAATGCCTGGGTTTGTGGGTATGAGGGGCTTGGTGCAGCACGCATGTACAAAAACGTGGGCAAACCCAGGATTAGTAAGGCATAGCGTCACAGTATGGTACAGTAAGGTACAGTTGATGGAGTCCAGAGTGTCGAGTATTTTGGTGTTGGTAAGGTATGCGGGCAGTGAAGGGATGGGTTGGGTACGTGCGAGTGGAGGAAACATGTGGTAATGGTCCACATCATCCCAGGAGCTAACGGTGAACGGGACGGGGCAGCAGATAATGCAGAACGGATTCCAAAGAAGCTCAGCAGATAGAAAAAGTGCAAGTACAAACACAGAAACGACCAGCAACAAAGTAAATAGATAGTTCAAAGACATTTTAAATGCACACCAAATGTGACCCACATGTCAGAACATCGGGTGTTTTTCACTGTGATAGGCGAGCGGCGACAGATTGGTCGCCAGATTGGTCGTCACGGTTCTTACGATGAGTTAGGGTACCGATTGAAGCCGAATCCATCCGGCTCCCCTCCGGTGGTGCAGAACAAGGATTCCAGCATAGGCACCAGACCGGCAGACGGCAGGGCGCGAGCAGTGTAATTGGCTGAAAGTCAGACGGAAAGGTAAAATTCATGACTTTAAAAAATCCGTGGATCATATCTAAATGAAGTGGTAAACTCTAGTTCAAGACGTTTTGGTTCATTTCACACCTCGTTCCCACGTATATGTGCGGTATATTTGCTGACAACCAACACGAATATACCACATATATACGAGCAAACAAGGTGTAAAATGATTGATTATTTGGGCTTAATGGGGTACCGAAGGTGCAAAATACGCAAAAATATTTCGAACCACAGCTTATTACACGATGGAAATTGATAGCTGCTGAACAAGATACCTACACACATAAATACACACACATATATATATATATATTATATATATATATATATATATATATATATATATATATATATATATATATATATATATATATATATATATATATATATATATATATATATACATATATATATACATATACATAGATATGTATGCATATACATATACACACACACTTATGTATATATCACAATGGAATGGTAATGGGGCGTTACAAATTCCTATCCACGTACGGCACATCATGACACAACACACGCGAGTGGATGCACATCGTCAGCATCCACAAACCCAGGCCCCACGCCACTAACGCAGTCAGTGTGACATTCAGCACGGGACCGAACAGCCCTGCACACGCTGATCCCACACACCGAGAGGCGGCCGTCCATCGGGAGACGGGAGGCACCGCTGTCGCCCCACGGCCGGACGACTGACCGCCCCCCCCCCTGACACGACACGTAGCGGGGCGGTGCCGCTGGCCGGCGGGGCGTGGCCGACATGGAGCCGACCGACCGACCGGCCAGCCAGCCGTGCCGTGCCGTGCCGTGCCGTGATGTATTCACGACACGACGCCGGCCGAACACGGCGCCGCTCGCCGCGTCAACGGACGCGACGCGGCCGATGGTTAATGCGCCGCCACGGACGCCGGCCGACAGCCGACCATCACAAACGTCGTGTCGCACCGTGCCCGGCCGACAGCCGACCATCACAAACGTCGTGTCGCACCGTGCCCGGCGGGTGTCGCACCGTGCCCGGCGGGTTGGCGCAACAAGATGCACGGCGTAATCGCTGATGACAGGCGTGACCGTGTGTTATAGGCGTGACCGTGTGTTATAGGCGTGCCCGTGTGCTATAGGCATGACCGTGTGTTATAGGCGTGACCGTGCGTTATAGGCGTGACCGTGTGTTATAGGCGTGACCGTGTGTTATAGGCGTGACCGTGTGTTATAGGCGTGACCGTGTGTTATAGGCGTGACCGTGTGTTATAGGCGTGACCGTGTGTTATAGGCGTGACCGTGTGCTATAGCTGCGACCGCGGATTATTGCCGCGACCGCGGAATATAGGCGTGACCGTTAATTATTTAAAAAGCCATGGGGAAGGTTTGTTTTGTTTGTTTATTTGGGCTTAAGGGCGCCTGAACTGCTAGTGGTTATCTGGCGCCCATGCCATGGGGAAGGGAAATGTTCCATTTCAACGGACCACATTAACAACGGACCACGCTCTGATGGGAGCGTGGTCAAAACCTGATGAGGATATATGGCAAGTGGAATGATGTTCACATTGGAAGATGATACCACAAGATAATTTGCCATGCTCAGGAGTACCAATTGCTACCCGAACAGTGCCATACAATACCTGTCCATTAACTGTGCGGATGAAGTACCAAGCTGTTTTTGAATAGTGAAAGATGGGAAGGCAGCACAGGATAAGCCGCGAAGGATGAACAACCAGAGCTAACCATATCACTTTGCTCATGCACATTTTACATTATTTATCATTTACAGTCATTATGGCTGCCCACACTTTCCATGTCGAAAAAATGACTAAAACCCAAGACAATGACGACAGAACATATTACCATTAGCTGTGCATTTCCAGGTAACGTTGTGAATTATTCTACACCGTAGCCGCAGGTGGGTTCAGGTGGAGTTCGTGTGACATTTGCCCCACTCCCCACACTCACGGCCAATTAGCTAACGTCAGTCCTCTTGT
Organism: Ashinkailepas kermadecensis; assembly: GCA_034440615.1. NCBI lineage: Eukaryota > Metazoa > Arthropoda > Thecostraca > Neolepadidae > Ashinkailepas > Ashinkailepas kermadecensis. The sequence continues at coordinate 139,482 of JAOTOM010003517.1, forward strand.
GAAAACATTCAATCGAATAGAACATCTTAAAGGTGGAATCGAAAAGAGCCGAGGTGCCAAGAATTGGGACCTCGTATGCAGAAGTGGGCCAGGTACCGATGCCGGGCCAGGTATTCAGCGTGTGCCCGGTGTCCAGGTATTCAGAGTGGGTCAGGTGTCCAGGGTGGGCCAGGTACAAGGAGTGCGTCAGATACATAGAGCGGAGGCGATGCCTGTGACGACGTGGGTCCAGGCACCAACCCAGGGTGTGGGTCACGTACCCGAAGTGAGGGGGCCACGTACCCGAAGTGAGAGGGTCACGCACCCGAGGTGAGGGGTCCCATACCCGAGGTGAGAAAGTCACGTACCTGAGGTGAGGGGGTCACGTACCCGAGGTGTGGGGGTTACGTACCTGAGGTGAGGGAGTCACGTACCCGAGGTGAGGGAGTCACGTACCTGAGGTGAGTGACTTACATCGTCACGTACCCGAGTTGAGGGAGTCACGTACCTGAGGTGAGTGACTTACATCGTCACGTACCCGAGGTGAGGGAGTCACGTACCTGAGGTGAGGGGGTCACATACCCGAGGTGAGGAAGTCACGTACCCGAGGTGAGGGGGTCACGCACCCCAGGTGAGGGGGTCGCGTACCCGAGGTGAATGGGTCACGCACCCGATGTGAGGGGGTTACGCACCCGAGGTGAGTGGGTCACATACCCGAGGTAAGGGGGCTACGTACCCGACCGGAGGTGACGTCGTGGCTGGCCGGGTACGACTGGGCTAAAACGGACGTCGTCACTATTTAACAACGAGCCCAGTTTACTCACATTAAGAACGGCCCGACCCCGGCTGAGGTCGGACCTCGGCTCAGTGTCTGGCACTGACCCCCACGGGTCCCGTCAGTGGAGGGCAGTGAGGGAGGGGGGGGGGGCACTCACACTGCAGTTGACGTTCCGGCGGCTGGTGGAAGCGTATGTAGTAGAGCACGGTCAACAGCACCAGGGGTAGCACCAGCTCCACCACCAGCAGCATCTGAAGCAGGAGGTACACGTTCTTCGGCTCCATGACCACGTGTACCTGAAGTGAGTACACGCACAGTTAATCCACCGGCACGAGTGCCAGAAGCAGGCGCAACACCAGGTCAGCCACGGAGCCAGGAGTACACCAGGCAGCTCCAGCTACCACTGCGCCATCATCGGCAGCATCCACGGCCGATGCAGATACCCATCTTCCCAGCCAGCAGAACTCGAGACAGATACAGAAGCAACAGCCACATCTTCGACAGCTTCTGGGGCAGATGTACATTAGCCCATCCAGAAACATCACCAGATGCGGATATAGACGTGTCAATTCCATTAACAGCAACATCTTAGGAAAATCCTAAGCTACAGCAAGCGTAGCAGCAGCACTTGCAGCCAAAGTCAGCCTGAGAGCAGACCAGACTTAGACAATGCTACTTTTCCCCGACCGCGAACAGACTGTAGCTGGCTTCTTGCTTCCATTTTCAAGCTTATCAATCGGGATTGCCGGCGCATATTGCATGGTTGGCGCTATATTGTATGGTTGGGTGTCACATAGCGTGGTTGGCGCTATATTGTATGGTTGGGCGTCACATAGCGTGGTTGGCGCTATATTGCATGGTTGGGCGTCACATAGCGTGGTTGGCGCTATATTGCATGGTTGGGCGTCACATAGCGTGGTTGGCGCTATATTGCCTGGTTGGGCGTCACATAGCGTGGTTGGCGCTATATTGCAACGGTGCAGTGTGTGACAGTCTTTATAGCGACATATGCGTAAGTGACTCAGAGTAGCCCGAGGGGTGGGGTCTGGGGTCCAGTGCCGTTCACCGGTCCGCGAATATCAAATGAATTCAGTATTTTGATTCATTACTTCGATTATTTCAACTTCATATATTCAATTTCCAGTTCGCTAGAATTAGTCGGATTGGGCATAATTGTTAACCACCACACAATTCAACACCACATCAAACATCAAATAATCAAATAATGAATTACGAAAGGCAACGCAGGTGACACATTTTTAACACAAAATGCACATTGAGCCAGCACTTAGCCGCCACCCTGCAAATACTCATTGCACCAAATGCACCGAGATTCAACTGGCCGACCGCCACGGGCGACGCCGGCCGACGGCGGCCGCACCTGCACCACGTGACTGGCGCGGCTCCGCCCACCGCCACGTCACGCCGCGGCTGCGTAATGATCAGGTCACGTGACGGGACCGCGGACGGAAACGCCAAGGACCGCTACCCGCCGATACACACAGATATTGGCCAAATGCAAACACAGCGCACACAAGTCGGCTCCTCGTGTTATCCTGCATCATGCACGTCACCCGCTGTAATCGCGAGCTGATTTGAGTGTAGCCAGGACGCCAGTCATGTCGTCATAAACCGACCAGGGGTGTGAATCGCCCCAGCCCAGCTGATTTGAGTGTAGCCAGGACGCCAGTCATGTCGTCATAAACCGACCAGGGGATGTGGGCCCGCCCCAGCCCAGCCACGCCCTGCCATGCCTGCCCTGTCATGCCCGGCCCCGCCCCGCCCCGCCCCGCCCCGCCTCGACCCGACCTGATCCGATGCGATCCGATCCGATCCGACCTGACACCACCCGATTAAACGTCTGACTGAGGCTGGTGGTGGTGGTGGTGATTTGTGCTTTAGGGCGCGTCGACTGCATTGGTCATTTTGCGCCCATAGACTGAGGCTGGATATCATGCGATTACGGGGATGAATGCATTAATATCGGAGATAATGCAAAGTGGCTGAATGAGGGAAATGAAATTGTGCATGTGCAAATTGGTGCCAATACATTCCACCGGCTGACGTGTTTGAGTACATAACAAACCTAAGGCACAGACTCTGTACCATATGGAGGACACCGTCCACGCCCTTGCTCATCCTGATGGTAGAATATCGAACACAAGCTTACCATAACTAAGCAGAAAAATGACCGAGAAGAGCACTGTGCTATCTTTGAACAGAAAGAGATTGCGCAGATAGAGACTTTGCTTTGCCCAATACTAACACGGTAGACTATTGTCACATGTGTTGAGTTCAGCATGAGACAGCTCAAATATAAATTCAGTAAAATTTGGTGAGCTAATGCCTACAGCCTTCACACCAGCGATAAAATGTGAGTTAAAAATGTCTTTCGAAGTCGAATATGTTGACGAGTCAACCGATTCTGCCACATACAAGAAAAACAACATAATTTAGTGTTAAGTTTTCAAGGTCTACGGCATGCTACGAGCAATGGTAGATTGGAACAACCCTAATCTTGATGCATGAAATACGAGTCTACCTTATAGTTATGGATTATAGGGCGTAACAAATATTAGTCATGGAAATATTATGGCATTGCTGCGATGGCGCCAATGATTGTTCGGCAAATCTCCAGTTGTCTATCTGGTCAATGTAAAAACACCAATTTGTGCCCAGGGATCTTTTGGTGGTCATCTTTGCTATCTTCCTAGGTGACCAGAACCGATACGCGCAAGCCGAATCGAATCCTTCATTCTTTGCCCATTTGAAGGACTTACTTATGATTTTGATTCCATTGAATTTTCAAGTGAAAAGATTCACATGCGACATTTGTGCTCATGGCTAAAAGTGTTATGAAAAGCGTGACAGCCATCATGCAAAGATTAATCGAAAGTGGAGGTTTTAACACTTTTCATGTTAAATTATGCGCACCACGCATAATTTGTCATGAACACCACCATCGAGTTCTGCGAACAGTGTGGACAGAATAGCGGAATCAATCAACATTACCTAAAGAGCTATGTTCGGTTCATAATACGTGAGCATGCATGATCTCGCAGACAATCAACTTAAACGGAATGAACGACATGACCATACGGTTACCATCGAAATGCATGTGTCCATGAGGAAAAGAGCCGAGGAAAAGAACTGAGGAAAATAGCTGAGGGAAAAGGCTGAGGAAAATATCCAACAGCTGTTGGGCAATGCGCCCATGAGCAGGCAAATAAAAAGATATAAGCACCTGGTAGCCAGCATAAGACGCAACATCGTTCACAAGCAACAAGGCTGACAATAAAAAGTCCCACGCAACGGCTGTATGAAGGCATTTTTGTTTTCCTTTAAGCGGCAGCTAACAGAAGGAGAGGACGGAGAGAAGACGAGAGAGCAGTGGGTGCAACATTGTGCTTTTGATCCTTTAGATTTTGTTTCGCCTCATACTAGTTATTTGAGAACAAATTTAGCTCGAAGTCTCCTCGGTAGGGCTCCTCCTGCTATGAAGAGCCTGGGCGCGTCCCTGCCAGTAGATCGCACGTGGCTAGTGCTGTCGCCGCGACGAGTGACAAGTGGTCAGTACCACATGTGAACGGGACGAGCGGAGTCGACATCTGACTGACATAAAAACGTACAGATGTTTCATTTTAAACCGTCCGTGTCTGGCGCATGGCTCGCCATGTGAAATAATCAACCTCCAGCTTTACAGAGCGTGACACTGACCGGTTTTCGTTTTCGTATGGTGAGGTTCTTCCAGAGAAGCAATCCAACTTGAGTGCCGAGCGATGCCATTGCTCCAGGTGGGATGCCAGACCCTCAGGCCGTGCTGGGATTCCAGTTCGTCTGGCAGTGTCAAATGGTGACGCGTGACGTCACATGTTCACGTACGTGTCTCATCACACCTGAAATAACACAGTACGTGAGCAACGTCAACAACAACAACAACAACAACAATAACAACAGCAATACAACACACAAAAACAAACAAACATAATCATCGTACTTCGAAATCGAAACACACGGAAGCTGGTCAATTTGCCAAGAACTTCCCACGTGGAGACGACATTAGCTGTTGCGACACCGAACAAGCAGCAATGTGATGCACATGTGAAACATCTGCCTTGCCCTAACATGCTGACTGCAGCAGATAATGCTGAAAATCATTGTCAGAAGCGCCTGAAGGTCACAGCAGCGCTTCATCACAACTGTCAAGACCGCGTCCGGCATACAGCACCAACGGACGATCCAAACAAACCCAGCACCAACTTCCAGACGCACGAGGCGACACACCCGCCGGCACGTCAGTCGAACAACCGAACAACGGCGCCGATGTGCGCGCCATCAACAACCGACCTGCCGCACAATACGGACACCGAGCCAGCAGCAGTGTGTGCCAGCACGTCGAGCGCCACCACCCGACGCCAGTCGACAACAGCTGACAGAGCGTGCGGCGTCACGCGCAATCAGCCACTGATCGATCGGCCGCGCGGCGACGTCACCACCGAGCCACGCTTCCGTCAGGCGGGGAGCCGTGATACACACAGCACGTGTTCAGTTAGGAAAATGCGACTGCTACCGCCGGCGACGTTCATAAGGCCGATTGAGGAGGGGGGTTGGTTGCTTGGTTATTTGGGCTCAACGGGCGCATCGACTGCAATGGTCACATGGCGCCCGGATTGAGGAAGCGGGAGGAACGCGTGAAATAGGCACGACGTTCCGTATGATATGAGGAGCGGGGAGTACGCATGACCCCATGGCAAATCTGGAAGACATTGAGGAGGTGACACCAATACTGTGGGTGGGTGGAAAGGGAGCAATGGACCTTCACGAGTATACCACAGGACACTCCTGATTCGCATACTTACCATGCTCGGATCTCATCAAAATAACTGCAACGCGAATGATCAATTCTGGTCGAAGCGCCCCAAAACCAAAAACAAAATAACTGCAAAAGGTTATTGAAGGAATCATGAAGGAACACAGGCCAATCCCCTCTACCGAAAAAAATTCCACCAATAGCGTGTCACACACACACTCACTGGCGGATCTAGCCCACCGGTTTGGGGGGGAGCCAACTTTCGGTTTTCGGCGGCACCCCGCCCCCCTCTCCATCCCCCAGTGGCGTACCTAGGAATTGCATCGGGGAGGGGTCGAACGGATTTGTAGGGTGCCCATTCTCCCACTATTTTTGGTTAATACCGCCGGATTTCGACCACTATTTGGCAAAGAGGCCCTTTGAAAAAGAATTAAAATTAAAATAAAATAATAATTCACAACGTAATTTCCTGTGTAGGGGCCTCAACCTACCTCCACCGTTCCTATGTTACCGGAATTTGGTTCTTGTTTACCAAAACGTTTACGCTCACGTTCGACGTCTTGTACCACGTCAACGTTCGTGCACGTGTACACTGGCGGATCCGATTTTGTCAACTCTTGCTGTAAGCAGAACTTGAGCAGCATGGAACCCTCGATGTGTGTCAGCATCTACTATGCTACCATACTGGCTTCCAAACAATTGTTTTTAAATCCTTTAAAATTGGAGATTCTTTCATCCAGACGCTATTCTTTAACCTCGGTAAAGGTTACTGCATTTTAATTTAGTTGACTTCTGTTGGTTTCGGGGGGGGGGGCAAAAGACACTATGCCCCCCCCTTTTAAGCGCTTCGGGGGGGGGCATGGCCGGAATGGCCCCTCCCTGGATCCGCCAGTGCACACACTCATGAACCAAATGCCACAACATGCAAAGCGCTCAAAAGCCACGACAGGCTAGAGCCGAGTTGAATATCTCGCACGCATTGGTTCACCCGAGAAGGAAACAGGACGGACACGAAACACCGAGTGACAGCCAGCTCTGTTTGACTCGATACACAGCTCATCCACGTTCCGAGAGGTCCGACGCGTCCTCACTTCTAGAACCAACAAGGAGTAAGCAACACACAATTGCATTCGGGTCGTGCACGACGTTAAGCGTGGTCTATGCTACCAACACGCAAGAATGTGCCCTTACACGTGACTGCCGCGATCGACCGCGTCCACAAGTTGGCACTGTGTGCCTGTGGCACTCCACAAGCTCGGCCTGCGCCTTATCTGGCTCACTTCACACTTATCTTTTTCAACAACAGGCTTTCAAAGTCCGAATGCGGCAGCGACAATTCAACCCCACTCAACAGGATCAGCACATGCAGTGATACATTATTCGTGAAATAGGGTGGAATATACCATTTACTGAACACTGAATCGACATCTTGTCCAAAAAAGTACCGGCACCGTGCTTCTTGGTGCGTGCTTGTGAGGTCTTCATTTCTAACAGTATTCCATTTAAAATTATCATGCTTATGCTCGCCATAACGGATCCGGGATCGTGATTACAAACATCCCGTAATGCAATTACAGGTAAAGGGATTACTTATAATGTGCATGTTATACAATACCAGTTTATAGCATACGTATTTGCATCGTAATCGTTGATATCGGAATCCCCAAATTAGGTACCTCTCAAAACATGCAAAACACGATTATATGTACACGATTGTCTCAAAACTGGGTTTCAAGGACCAAAGTAATTCGAACAGCATTATTTCCATAGTGATTTCAACGTCCTGCTATACTCGGTAGGACATCTCACACCTAACGAGACATCAGTATTTTAACACTGAGCACATGACTCAGGGCAGCGTGCTCTCACCGACATTCTTTGTCATCATGACTGACGTGCTAGTCAAGCACGTAAAACTACGCTACCCACCATTTGCGAACGACGTGGACATTTTGGCCACTACACAATGCTGCATATATTCTGAAAGCACAATCCAAAGAGCACTATACCACATTGCTGAGCAGTTCAAAACGTGTCCTGTCCACAGAGAGATCGGCCAAAGTCACCAACAGTCGCTTCGTCCCACGTCCGCAACGTCGCATCGTACCGGCGGGAAAGCAGTCGGAACACAGCAAGCAAACAATGTTCAAGCAAAATTCAATTCAAAGTATGGCAGTCTGCTCAAGGAGACACATCAGCAGTATGACCTTGTGCACATAAAAATGCAACTGCCCAACATATTCCTACCAGCATGCATATGGCACCAGCACAACATATCTGTATATGCCAAACATGCTAGTAAGGTCACACTTGACACATTCAATGCAACCATGGGTCACTGCAACTACTCAACATTGCATGAACTGGTCTGTGCTCTAGCCTACACTACTTGGTGCATGCACACTGGCAAGCCCCAGCCCACATGACACCATTTCACAACAACCAGACTTAAGAGATTATGATTTGCAGCAATGCAGATTGAGCTATATTACAAAGTAATTGGAACATGAAATTGCTAAAACTGAGTCAAACTTGTATGCCTTTAAATGGGCTTATGCCTATTGGAGTAGCAACTTGAATCTGCTGGGATTAGCTCAGCATCATCCCTTTCTTGGTTCTGCTTCTACATATGTGTGTTGCTAGGCATGCATGACATTGTATGTTAAGCTTAATGCATAATGTTACATTGTATATAAATATTGCATGCTGTGTCCACCAATATCAACTCAGCATGCATCATTACCATGTGTCAAGTGACTTTACCTTCCACTGTTTGCAGTTGGGCATTGGCCAGGGCTGGAAAAAATGGGTTGGCCCTGCCATTTTTTTTTACATGAACAACATTGTCTTCCCCAGAAAATCATCCTCTAATTTTTATCATTTAGAAGTTGAGTGATGCTGTTTGACAATGAGATGCTATGTGAGAAGTCCAAAGAAAGATTCACTTTCTTTGCAGAGATTCACTGGAAAGTGCAAACTTGAATTTTTATGTCACAGGAATGAACAATACTTGAAAAAAATGGTCTACATAATTGGTTACCCAAAATTTTCCTCTCCACATCCTGGATGCAAAAGTACAAATCTAGCCCTGGCATTGACCCAACTGAAAATTATGCTCTGGGAGCACCCCTTTTTTACCTAATTATCACCACAGGTCAAACTCAAGGAAGTCTACTCCTGTGCAATGTGTCCAAATGTTCTTGCTTAGGCATTAGGTTGTGAATCTTGCATTTTCAAACCAGTAAGTTAAGACTTTACTCAAACTATATTAAAATAAATGCAACAATCAGGTTGCAGGGTCCAGGCAGCAATGTCAGTCAGTGCTGCAATGTCAGTCAGTATTGAAGATGCTCCCATCCAGCATTATGTAGGCATAGCCCTCTAAGTCATTTAGTTAGCCTCTGTTCCTCTAGTGGAACATTCCCAGATGATGCTAAGATATCCACTGTTACTCCAATCTTTGAAAATGGCAAAAGGGACTATATTGCTAATTTTAGGCTATCCCTACCTTACCTCAACTGTCAATTTTTTTTTTAAATGTCCATACAAAATATATTTAAACTTCATTGAAGCCAACAACATTATGAAAGAGAATCAGTTTGGATTCCATTCTAAGCATTTTGCAGCGCATCCATTGCTGAATTTTATGGATATGTTGCTGAACAAAAAGAAAATGGAAATGTGGTAAATTTGATTTTGTATTAGGAAAGCCTTTGACTCTGTGAATCTTGAAATTTCACTCAAAAAGCTGGAAAAGTATGAAATAAGAGGCATACCTTTCAATTTAATTATGAGTTATCTCTCTAACAGGATCCAAAGGCTGAAGGTGATCAATGCCAATTGTAATTAATTCCTTTTGGATATGTGCAAGATACATTGTGGTGTCCCGCAATGGAGTGTGTTTGGGCCTTTCATTTCTACTTCATGTTCACAATCTCCAAAATGTCTTAGTTTTGTTTGGAATTGAAACATTTGTGAATGACACTAACATTTTCTCTTCTCACAATGACTTAGGAGCTTTATGTGAAACCACAAATGCTGGACTGAGCAATTAAATGACTGGTTTAGATGCAAGATGCTAGTTCTAAATGTCCTTGTCCTCCACCATTTATTTGGAAAGGCACATGTAAGCAAGATATTCACCATTTCAAATCACAACATTTAGCATTGACACAGCGGATGATACAGACTCCTTTGGTGACATTAATTATCACATAGATTGTGCAATATCACTATGTCACATGATATTACATAATCTAACATCAGTAGGTTTTGGGCAGTCCATCAGCAGGCTTTAGGAGATCCAACATCAGTAGGCTCTAGGCAGTCAAATATCAGGATGTTAGGCTAGGTTTGTTAGGTTTTTATTGTGCAATTTTGCATTATTCTGCATTATATATTACCCCACCAAAACCCCAAATTGGGTTGTGGCTTTACAACAAACTCAGCAGCTGAGGCCATAATGCATTGCCTACCTCTCACCCTGGCAGGAAGGGCAGGCTTCACTGGTAATTGAACCCCATACCCACCAAAACTCCATATTGCACCCCACATTTTCCATATTTTGTCAGGGAAGGGAATAGCATGCAGTGCTAAAAAAATTGTTTGTGTTCTCAAAGCTATTTCAACAAATTTCATGCCCTTGTCATGGTGAACTGACTATTCATTGAGATATAAGTAGTTCAACTTGAATTGCTTATATCTAATGCTTATATCAAATTGCTTGTATCTTATATCAAATTGCTTATATAATAAAATGCTCATATGAAATACTTATATCAAATTCAGTAAACATAAAATCATATCAGAAAGCACCAGAAAAAAACATACTTTGAGCAAATATTGGCGTGGAGCTTCCTCTATATAGGTATTTACCCAATGCACCTATGACTGATGCAATGAGATATTCATAGCACTTTTAGCACTCACCATGCCTCGTACACGAGGTGAGGTGGAAACACGTCGGTGTGGAGCTCCTGCTTACCAGATAAGTTGTTGCAGAACCGGGCAGTATCCTAGGCTTAACTGTGGATAGGTATTTAGCAATTACTTCTGTGCATATATTTGCATAGTTTTAGCTCATAAGTTTCTTTTTTAGCAGGCAGATTATAATATTTACACCAAGAGACGCTGCCCAGCGCCATTTTGTCCATTCTGTCTGTCTTTGTCTAGTGTGTCTAGTGTGTCTTTGTCTAGTGTCTTCAGCTATTTATTTCATTTTTGGCAGTTATTCAGCGAGTGATTTCTTCTTTCTTTAAAACCACAGTCAACTTTCTGCACAGTGATTACCTTGTAAGTGCTGCATAGTTAGGAACTAGCATAGACCTAAGCTTTGTCGGTTATTTCGCTCTGCTCTGTTATTTGGTAAATCATTTTGCAGCAAGTTACTTTTCAATCTCAATCTATGAATAAGCTGCAGCCTTTAGGATGGTTACTACCAGGATGCAGGCACTAGAGGATGAGGTTAGGGCCCTTAAGGCAGAGCTTTCCAAGCTCAAAGCTTCCCTTGCTTCACAGGGCTGGCCAGAAAGGGTAGCATGTAAGGGGCAGTCTGTAGCAGGGGCATCCTATGCCCAGGTGGTCACAGGCCACCAGGTAACTGTAGCTTTCCCCTGCTGTGGAGGTGGCAGGGAGATCTGAAGAGAGAAGTATTCCTAGTGAACAGAAGATTTCTAGTTGTAGCGCACAGGAGGGGCAGTGGTTTAAAGTCAGGGGGTGGAGGATTTGGAGGAGTGAGCCTAAGCAAGGGGGCAGTGAGTGGCAGGTGGTAGGTGGTAGGAGTGGGAAGCAACCTAGTGAAGCAGCTCAACAGGCAGGAGTAATAACATCCAATAGGTTCCAGGCACTGGAGGACTGCCCGCAGGATAGTGATAGCAGTGATAGCAGCAAGGAGACTGTGCTGGTGGTATGAGACTCTTGGGTGCGGCATTTAGATAGAGTTTTCTGTAAAGGTAGGAGAGGCAGGAGGTGCATCACCAGGCCTGGTGCCAAGGTTAGAGACCTGGTCCCAGTGGTGGCACAGGCCACCAGTGAGGACCAGTTTAGTACAGTTATAGTGCAGGTAGGAGTGAACAACGTAGGTCCTGCTAGGAGTGAGGAGCTGCTGCAGGACTACAGGGCCCTTCTGGCCACCCTGAAGCAGAGCAAAAGCAGAGTTATTGTGACAGCTATTCTGCCCAGGGCTGAAGTCTCCCCTGAGTGGAGCTCTAGGGCACTGGCAGCCAATGCCAGGGTGGGTAGGCTCTGCAATGAGTTAGGTTTGACCTTTGTTGACAAGTGGTGCAGGTTTTATGGTTCATGGGACCTCTATCAAAGGGATGGCCTGCACTTCTCCGAGAAGGGGGTGCAAGTGTTAAGTAAAGTGTATGAACATGTCCTTCAGGGAAACTAGATAATGGGGTGGGGGAGGGAAGAAGTGGCATTACCATCTCATCAATATGCCAATAGTGACAGCATAGGCAATAGAACCTCACAGTCAGCAAATAGGGATGGCAGTAGATAAAGGGGGCAGAGTGGTAGCTCATCCAGAGATGATAGAGCTACTCAGCATGAAAAAAACCAAAGATGGTTATGGAACATTTCTTAAGTGTATGATGCTTAATGCTCAGAGTATTCGATCCAAATTTGATGAGTTCAAGTGTTATGTTGCTGATGAGGAACCGGATTTTGTTTGCATTACTGCGGCATGGGTCAGTGAGGGGTATTTTGGGGATAACTTGCAGGACTATGAGATCCAGGGATACAATATGTTTTCATGCAATAGGGGTCCAGCAGTGAAAGGGGGTGGTGTAATGCTCTATGTGAATAGCTTATTCAGTTCTCAAAAAGTAGCAGATGGGGTAAAAAATGTGTCTGTGGAGTCCATTTGGCTTGATGTTTCTGTGGGAAAAGGCAACAGCAATAAACTGAGAATAGGAGCTTTGTACCGATCAGGAACCTTGCCACATTCTCAGCAACTGGAGCTTGATAAGGTGATTTGTGAGGAAATCAGTAGAAACTTTCAGAGGAAATGCCTTATTCTTGGTGACTTTAATCTAAAAGGATATGAAAATGTTGGTGTTGGCTCCCCAGCATGTAAACTGTTTAGGAAATGCCTTGAAGAGGACCTGTTCTTACACCAGTTTGTAACAGAACCAACTAGGCAGGGCTCATTCTTGGACCTTGTCTTCTCGGATTTAAGTGATTTAGTTCAAGACTTGACTGTAGGAGAAACTCTGGGAAGAAGTGACCATAACATAGTGAGATTCAAGGCACATGTAGCAGGGACAATCAAGGATAATTTGGCAAAGGTTCCAAATTTTAACAGGGCAGACTTTGACTGCATGAGAGCAGCTTTAAGTGCCATAAAATGGGAAGAAGAATTCTCCGATTTAAATGCCTCTGAAATGTGGGAAAAGTTCAAATCTTACTTGAGGGAAATTCAGATTAGACATGTCCCCCAAAAGCAAAGGCGCAAAGAAGAGTAGGAAAGCCAGCATGGCTTACACCAGATTTGACAAAAGCAATTAAGGCTAAGAAAGATGCATTTAGAGTATTTAAGGAAGCTTCAAATATAGTAAATCTAAGATTGTATAAAAAAAACTAGAGACGCTGTGAAACAGAAAACCAGAGCAGCAAAGCGAGCAAAAGAATTGGATTTGGCTAGGAACTGTAATGGGGACAGTAAAAAGTTATTTAGTTTCTACAAGCTAAGTAAAGTTTCAAGCACAATTGGTCCACTGGAAGTAAATGGGATTATATTGAGTGAGGATAGTGAGATGGTTGAGGAATTGAGCAAGCCGTTTAAATCAGTGTTTACATTGGAGGATGTGACAAATCTGCCAACTGTGAACCACAGCCCAGCAACAGGTGATCAGTTACATGATGTTGATTTCATTGACAGTGATGTTGTTTTGAATTATGTCAGGAAAATAAAGCCAAACAAGGCAGCAGGACCTGATGGAATTTATGCTAGGGTATTGCGGGAAGCTGAAAAAGAATTGGCAATTCCACTCAGTATAATATTTTGTAGATCAGTTTCACAAAATGAAATTCCAACCGATTGGAAAAGGGCAAATGTAGTTCCTATTTTCAAGAAAGGAGAAAGAGGGAAAGTTGAAAACTATAGGCCAGTAAGCCTCACATCACTAGTCTGCAAGGTACTTGAATCAATTATCAAGGATAAAATAGCTAGTTTTCTGGAAGGAAACAGAGTCATTCAAGATACTCAACATGGGTTTAGAAAAGGGTGATCGTGTCTCACAAATCTCTTGGACTTTTTTAATTTTGCTACAGAACAATTTGATAAGGGAAATTAGGTTGATGTAGCATATCTTGACTTTAGCAAGGCCTTTGACAAGGTACCTCATAAATGGTTAATGATGCAGCTTCAGGCCCATGGTATTGTGGGTAACATCCTAAAATGGATAGGGTTGTGGCTTTCAGATAGACAGCAGAGAGTGATGCTAAATGGTACAAAATCATCATGGCAAAATGCTCTTAGTGGAGTCCCCCAAGGGTCAGTACTGGGACCACTATTGTTCATTATGTTTGTAAATAACATTGAAAGTGGCCTAAGCAGTAAGGTTTTGAAATTTGCAGATGATTTGAAGGTCTTTAGGGCAATAACAGGGCACAATGAGCAGGTCTTGCTGCAGAAAGACTTAGACGAGCTTGTGAAGTGGTCTGAAAAATGGCAAATGAAATTTAATTTTGATAAGTGCAAAATCATGCATGTAGGTAGGCAGCATATCAAGGCTCCATACTTGATGGGTGGCCAAGTACTATCTGTGACTCAGCAGGAGAAGGACTTAGGTGTTATTTTTAACACAAAATTGGGGGCATCAGAACAGACCAAAGAAGCCAGGAAGAAGGCACTAAGAATGCTTGGGGCAATAAATAGGAATGTATCATACAAAAGTGAGGAAGTCATCAGGAAGCTTTATTGTGCATATGTCAGGCCACATCTGGAATATTGTGTCCAGGCTTGGTCCCCTAGTTATGAAAAAGATTGTTGGCTTTTAGAGAGAGTACAAAAGAGGGCAACAAAAATGGTGAATGGTATGGGCAACCTGGCATATGAGGAAAGATTGAAGAAATTGAATATGTTTTCACTTAGATATAGAAGGCTGAGAGGAGATCTCATCGAGGTCTTTAAATTTGTTCATGGTCAGGAACAGGGTTATCTCAGGGAACTGTTTGAATTTAACAGAAATGATGCAATTAGAGGTCATCAATTCAAAATTAAAGTTAATCACAGCAGGACAAGGTTAAGACAGTCCTTCTTCACCAACAGGGTAGTAGAACACTGGAACCAGCTGCCAGAAACCATTGTCAGTAGCAACACACTGAACATCTTTAAGAACAGCATAGACAATCATTATAAGAATAGGGGGCTTGTTTTTCTGTATTCCAGGGAGAGTTGATCAACACATTTGATGGACAACTGGTTCAGTGTACAGAGTGCAACCAAGAAGGGCCCTTGTGGCTCATAGTTGCACTGATCTTTTGTCTTTATGTCTTATGTCTAACGCATCTCTAGTAATGCCTATCTCGGTACCTTCGGTGGACTTACTCCATTGGTCAGTAGCTGAGTTTGATGACATTGCACTAACGTGCACTGCAACTTGCCTTTACAATATACAAGAACTGCGGCTGTTCTTGAAACATATTATATATCTGTATAAAAATACCGTTTGCGGCGCGTCTACCTTCCTACAGAACGATCACATACAAGCTATTTTGTTTTTGTTTACATTCACACGACATTTATAGCGCATAACAGACAAAATATCGGAAGTCTCAACAAGGAAATACTTGTGGGGTTGGATGCAAAGCGTCAATATTGATTGCATGTATGTCCTTCCGAAGCCAGAGGATGGGTGGAGACAGGGGCGGGTCCAGATGCCTTGTTTTGGACCGGTTTTGGGGGGGGGACAGGCTAAAAATATCCAATTAAAGAAAAAATAACTCTTGATATTTGAATAGGTAACATTCAGCGTTTCTGTCCGGACAATATTATCAAAATACTTTTTTTCTCGAGATCGTGCTATTTTAATGCTATTTTTTTGTAAAAATCGACCTCCTGGAGGGGACATGGCCCCTGTGGCCCCCCTTAGATCCGCCAATTTGTGGAGAATGTAGTATTGCAAGCAAAACTATTATAACTGAACAAGCTTCGTCTACTGCAACCTACTTTTCGCTGTGAAAACTGAATGTTGTTTACATAGTTTGTCATAATTTATCACAACTTCTTTGGGTCATTCGGCAACTCTTAGATACGCATAACGCAGTAGATACAACATCAATTTTTCAACTTCCCTGGTGATCTTCCATTGATGCTTCTGGGCATCCGTGCCGTTTATTACTGAACATAATGGACTGAAAATAAATTGGAATGGGAACTATGCATCCCATAGAACAGACGAATTTATATCTCGTGCAAAAAGATGTAGTGAGAAACGAGCTACACTCTGGCAAGGACGATATAAAAAGAGACGTAAGGAGCAAACCATAAAGAGAAAAATCTCAGGAATTGCATGTCCCAGACAAACCGAATTCGTCAACGCTAGCAGAGCACGGCGGAGCGGGTCCGCCTTCATTATTGGATTACGGTGGATCCGTAGGTGTATTCTCTCGCAGGTTGCTCACCGGAGAGACGCATCTCCTCAATATTTGCAAAGCATTGGTTTGTCCTGCTCCTAACATTGTGTGAGTATTGCATGCTTTTCTCTAACCACAGTAATACATTATAGCCGCTTAAGTGTCGCCTATTTAGTCACAAATTCGTCTTTCTTAGACTTAATTCCATCAATTTTGGAACAAGAAATGCATCTATTGGTGGCTCCGAGAGCACTGGCATAGGGACGGGGCAGAGGGCACAGTGATTCCACGATTTTGACTATCTTAGTACTCTCCTGAGATTGTTGCATGCCAAAAAGCCATTTCAGCGTCTTTGCCTCGGAGCGCCACCACATATTTTTCATTGTGGAATGCGAGCGCTTTTATGTCGATTCTTCCTATACCACACCAACGGGCCTACGCCATGGCGATGTTAAGTCTCACGACGTTTGGGTCGGGAGAACTCGTCCCCCTTCCTCGTCCATCATGGTGGTAGCGCGTGCCTACCTCCCTACACGAGCATTGTCGCTCGTGCAAACCCTTCCCGCAGGATAAGAATAGGGCATGCTCCCATGTTCCTAATTGGTCGGGTTGAGATACCCAAACACTGAAATCTACACCGCGCACCACGCCAGTTTTAGGTGGCACTGTTTGGTAAGTTCTCATGAAGTCACCGAGCTATGGGAACATCCTAAGAATCGGGGAGTCCATTAGGCAGTTGCCTACCTCTGAAGGAATTCAGAGGTAGGAACGTCGATGTGTTGTCAAGTTCCTCCAATGATTATTGATTGCAATATGGAACGCCCAAGCCAACTCTTCTAATGCATTTTAATTCACCAGCTTGGCTACCTCCCCAGGGGTGTTGTTTTGGACACTTTTGAGGAGGCAAGTTCCCCATTAATACTGGCTTCATTTCAACTTTTAACATGGAATTATATGGGGTGTGTCCCCAATCCATTTGGGTCTGCCCATTGTCTTTATGCAATTTGCCCCATCCCCCCCCCCCCTCCACCCAATAATTTTAAAACATCAACACCCGTGTTCCTCCCACTATGATGATCTTTCATGTTCTGTCCATTTCCATGGGAAAATCACTGAGTCCATGCATATTGGGTCCATGGCCGCATGGTTCTCTACCCACCTACTTACATGTTAAGAGGGGTACTGCTATGAAGAAGGCCTCATGAAATTCTGAAGAAGATGAACTGGACTATTCGAAAAGGATAGTCCCCCACTACTGTCCTATTCGGAGAGGTAGGCTCATGCTCCTACCATAGAGGCACGGGTGTAGGAGTGGCCTAGAAGTGCGTGTGCGGGGAGGGGGAGTGGGAGGCAGTGCCGATTTTCAAGCCAATGTTCGGCCAACGCCATGAGGCGTTATGACTAAGATCCGAGGGGCTATGCTTGCCTCCCCTTGTTTCTACTCCCGTAATTGCAATCGAGATGTGCTAAGGTACTTCGCGCTTGGAGAAAGGCTAGAAGCTGTCAAAAGCCTTTTTTAAAGTAAAAAATACACATTTTTTACATTTCCTTGAAAGCCAAAAACATTTCATATTGAAAATACTGGTATTGCTAGTTTCTTTGCTCATGTTTAAAGGAAAACATATGCGATAGTACCTATATCCAATCGAATGCCATCGAAATATCTGAAGTATTGCATGATAATCAAAGCAATTGTTCCGTCATTTATTCGGTCAGGCACGACCCGACCTGCCAGACCGTCAGTATATGCCGAGGTGCCAACCCTTGCGAAACTAAACAAATTTTAGAGTTCGTTGGCAATTTTGTCTTCATCCCAAACGATCTCAAACCAACTGGCCTTGCTCTGTCAGTGTTTTGGCTTCTTAGAGGTAACCAGACACACAGCCATGAGTCTAGAATTGTCATGTGATCGAAATGCTTTTCTTTTGAATGAGGTGCTAGATTGTTCATTTGACCTAGTACTTAAAGTTTCAAAGCTCTTTGTATCTGCATTTCTTCAGTTGTCATTTTATCAATGGATGTCTTGTGTGTCATTTAACATATTTCCTCTAAAGTCAAGAGACAACAAGTCAAAGGACGAAAGTCGAATGGAAGAACGCCGAAATTGATGCAAGTTGAATGGACAAAAGACGAGGCGGTAGAAGTCGAAGAGCCAAAAAGTCGAAAGGACAAAAAGTTCAAGAGGGAAAAGTCGAAGGGCTAGACGCCAAATTGAAAAAGTCAAACGGACTAAAATTCCAAAGCATAAAAGTTGAAGCGATACAAGTTAAATTGAAAAGTGCAAAGAGGACAAAATGTCTGAATGTAAATGTAAAACAGACTACAAGTTGAAGGCATAACAGTTGAATGAATAAAAAGTTAAACGGACCAAAAGTAGAAAGGTAAAAGTTCAACGGACAAAAGTCACAAGAACAAAAGTCAAATATAAAAATTCGAAAAGGTAGAAGTCAAATAGAAATATGTCGAACGGAATAGAAGTTAAATAGGTGTGTAATATATGACTCAAAGACACACAAATCTGAACGGGCGAAGCTTACCAGAAAAGAGATAAATAATGTGCAATTTTGGTTCAGCAATGGTTCAAAAGAAGAAGAAAGACGAGAAAGACGAAAATATGTAAAATGTCGAATTACCCAACAAATGCGTACCTACTCCATGCTTGATCACCACTGGAATATATATATTATATATATATATATATATATATATATATATATATATATATATATATATACATAGGCGTAGGAACTGGGTGGAGGTAAGGGTACGAGGAACGGCTGTCCCAGCACCTCTGAAGTTGGGGAAGAACCCCCTCTTCCCACTTCAAATGACCAGACTAACCTGACCCGACATAAAATGACTGTACAAATAGACCGAGCCGGGTCGGGCCAGCAACTGTAGAATCAGCAAAAATGCAATTGCGTCTACTTTATGATCATGGAAAGTACTACCTCAGCCTAAGCTAGGGTAGTCCGAACTCATGTAGTTTTCATCCGAACCAGCACTTGGAGATCCAGTTCTCCGGTGCTTTCCTTGGTTTCTTGTTCCGTTGGCATTTCCTTGTTCTAGGCCTGGTCAACCCTGCTCCTGGCTGATATTTTCTGGAGTCTGCTTCGACGATGCCATCCCCAGTGGTCAGTGGCGTCGCCACGAAATTCTTCCAGGGGGGGCAAGGTCGAAAGGGGGCCTCCTGTACCCCGAAAGGGGGCCTCCATTGTGTTAGGGTCTCATATTGTTTTTGGGCTCTTATACTATGGTTCGAGGATGGGGAACATGATTTCATATTGTTTTTTGTTTGTTCTTGGCATGGTGCATCATTTACTCAAAACGCAATAGCACTAATCATTTTCGCTGAAAACTGGATCATACCAGGGTATAAATAAGTAATATTTGGATAAAAACATAAGTGCCAAAACAAACCATCGTCTCAATGCTTTCTCGAATCTTCCCGCTGGCCTCTAGATTGCAGCGAGCTGGCGGGGCAGGTGCTAAGCATATCTTACAGATATCTGCCATTGATCAACCCACTTTTAAGTCCTCCAAGTCTAACTGAATATAGCTAGATTCATCACTACTGTTATTTATTCTCACCAGCTTGATGTCATAAGCAAAGCTTGAACGACCAATTCTCAGTCCAAGGACGACAATTTCGTAAAGGTGACAACGAGAAGTGGATTGCATTGCTTTTTTAGCGTCATCTTAGGAATTTGTTTATTTTTATAACATTTGGTGCTGGCTGCAAGGCAACTGTCACACAAGCTAAAATATATCCTCAGCGAATAAATTCACGGCAAGAACAAGCATTGAACACCAATGCATAAATGACAATGCAACAATACAACAATGTCAGTACATACATATTACAAGCCTTCAAATTCCACGCCGTCACGCCCATCGTTTTCGCTGTGCTGTACCGTTTTGTAAATGACGTTGAGAAGGTATGGAAGCTGGGAAGCTCTAATCATGCAGGCTGTAATAACAGAAAAGAAGTTTGTTGGAAGAAAATGCATTTAAAAACATCATTCATCCCATTTCATATGGGGCACGGATGCTGTATTGTATGCTTATGAGGGGGTAATTTGTCCCCTCAATGCTGGCTTTTCCCCATGGGCGTATGCTTCGGAAAATTATTGAGGGACCAGTGGAGTACCTATATTTGCGTCAAGCAGGATGGGGCAAACGGATTTGCAGGGGGGGGGCACCTACGCCCATTAAAAAGGCCTTGGATTTCGACCGCTATTTCGTCAAAGGGTACATTTCGAAATAATATAATTAGTCATCAACTAAATTGTCCTGTGGGGGGCCTAATCTACCACTATGGTTTCTGATTGGTAGGATTTCAACCCTAACTCCACCACTCATTTCTAAGGTTTTCTTTTGGTATCCCTTTTAAGTTACCTCACACTGCTGAAATTACACCTATACCACAAACCCGGATCGGTATCCCAAAAAATGAAGCTGGAGCCCTCCAAAAAAGGAGAGATTACAACAAATAAATGTCCGGGTCAGGAAAATGGCTCTGTTGCATCGAACATTTTTTTCCAGATGCCTTCAAAAATTGCGTATGACACCGAAAAGCAGACCGGATCTCGAAAAATCGAGGTGGGATGCAAAAACATGGCGTCAGAGGTTCGAAAAATCAGGCCGGGATTCGGACTTTTAAAAAAAAAAACCAGAAAAGATCCATAAAAATCGCGTTGAGCCCAGAAAGCTGGCGTTGGGTTTCCGGAACCACGCGCCTGGGCGCGATAAGTCGCGCTGGAACCCAGAAAAACTCACACCGAAGCCCCAAAATCATACTGGGGCCCCACAAATGTGCGTCAGAAGCCCCAAATATACACAGCGGGACCCTAAGAGTACAACGGTGCCAGAAAGTACAACTAACCCTCCAAAGCGCACAGAGTCTCCCAAAAAGCGATAGGGTCCTAAAACATGCGTTGCAGCCCTAAATAAACATACCGGGAGCTCTAAGAAAAATACACTGCAAGCTCGCAAGGCGCACAGGGGCCATGAGAACGCACAAGGGCCTGGAAAGAGGCTGGGGCCACAAAAGGCAACATGGTTCCGAAACGTACAAAACGACCGGGAGCTAAATAAACACATCGGGATCTTCGAAAACGCCCCGACACGTAAAAAATTGTCGGTGCACAAAAAAAACACAACAAAGCCCTAAAACGAGCAGGGTTTAGAAGATGTATTAGGCCCATAACTTCAAAGTAAAATGTATTACCCACCACTTTAAAGTACAAAATTTTACAATTTCAGGCATTCCAGTTCATAGCACCCGGTCGCCACGACGGCAACGTCAGTGCACGTGCACACCCATTTTTCGTATTCGGTGCATTCGCCACACTTCGTGCGATGCTATGGTTTCTGCTAGGCCTTCTGCGTTTTTGCTAATTGCTGCCACATGATACACTTGCGCCATATTTGGCGTGATGGAATGATTCGCATGGGCGTTCGCTTCGAAAAGTCGATTGATTAAATTCGATCATTAGTTTCCTACTTCCCACATTTTCTGGTAGCTATGAAATGCGGTTTCCGCTGAGCTTTGATGCACTTCATATCTTTGCTGCTATCCTCCCAGATTTGATACCGAACCGAGACCAAGCCTCGGCGTTCTTTTGGACCCGTTGCGTCTTTCTTGGTCTATGATTGTGTATTATGGCTCCAAGCCATTTTTGTTAGGGGCCTAAAGCATTTTCGAACCCCATGTTCGTTTTAGGGTTTGTTTAATTTTTTGTGCACCGAGGATTTTTTTGACGTGTCAGGGCGTTTTCGAAGATCCCGATGTGTTTATTTAGCGCCCGGTCTTTTTGTTTGTTTTGGAACCATGTTGCCTTTTGCGGCCCCAACCACTTTTCAGGCTATTGTGCGTTATCATGACCCCTGTGTGCCTTGAGAGCTTCCGGTGTATTTTTAGACCTCCCGGTATGTATATTTATGGCTGCAACGCATGTGTTAAGGCCCTGTCGCTTTTTGTGAGACTGTGCGCTTTGGAGGGTCAGTTGTATTTTCGGCCTCCGTTGTGCTCTTAGGGCCCCGATGTGTTTATTTTGGGCTTCTGACGCACACTTGTGGGGCCCAAGTACAATTTTGGGGCTTCGGTACGATGTTTCTAGGTCCCAGATTGGCTTATCGCACCCAGGCGCGTGGTTCCGGAGACCCAACCCCAGTTTTCTGGGCTCAATACGATTTTGTGAAACTATTCTGATTTTCTTAAAGTCCGAATCCCGGCCGGATTTCTCGAGCCCTTGGCGCCATGTTTTTGTATCCCACCTCGAATGTTCGAGATTCGGTTTGTTTTTCGGTGCCGTACGCAATTTGTGAAGGCATCTGATAATATGTTCGGTGCTCCAGAGCCATTTTTTTTACCTGAGCATTTAGTTGTTGGATTCAATCCTTATTTTGGAGGGCTCCAGCTTGATTTG